>CAJHQP010000946.1:0-140963 GCA_905132765.1 Moricandia arvensis
ATTAGCACGTGAAGAGCTTTGAAAGAATCGTACAGAGACAAATAATGTATACATATAAGACAAAATCAACTCTTCAGCTCGAAGAAATCAACATGAGATTAGACTAAATGAATAAGCTACCTATTTCCTAACTCTTTTTAAAATAATGATTATTATAGTAATTATACTTGCTGGATTTGTAACGAGCTGATCGTATCAAAACTTGAAACAATCAGCACGAAACGAAAAAAAAGTCAAACAAAAAAAAAAGACTTGAAAATTCCAAAAGAATCCACTTTCAACAAAACCTGAGAAAACTATGTACTGCAACCAAGTAACATTCAGACATTACCATGTATTAATAACTAATCACAAACGCTTCACCAAACTGTGACTTGTCTCACATTCTGAGTCTTAATCATTAACCGATGGATTGTTCGAACTCGAGTCTACCGATGTTCCATTATTCTCCATAGAAACATTACTCGATGTCTCCGCATCAGTCTTTCCTTCACCATCATCATCCCCTGTAGGAAGCAAGTATCTACACACAGGACAAGAGCTATGAAGCTCAAGCCAAGGCAACAAACACTCCCCATGAAACTTATGCTTACACGGCATCTCTTTAACCTCCACACCAATCTCAAAATCATCCAAACACACACTACACTGCACCAAACTCTCCTCCACTTTCACCGTCTCCAACGACTCAACAGCTTCCTTAGTCGCCGGAGGCGTCCCGTACCTGTTGTTAGGATCGTTCTCAGCTAACCGCTGAAGCAACATCTCAAACCCAGGTCCGATAAAGTAATCACCTAAAGAACCAGACGGAACAGAACTCGCGTCGAGAGAGTCTTGCATCCTTACCCTCTGGTTAAAGGAGTTGATCAACACAACAAGCTCGTTGTCCTGATTATTATTATCCTCATTGTTTTCGGATTCAACAGATAATCCGGCTCGGATCCCTTGGAGAAGATCAAGAATCGCAGCTGAGTGTCTCCTCCTTCTCCTCATGATCTCTTCCAAGTGCCGTTCCAAATCAAACTCTCCATCATTAATCTGCCCATCACCATCACCACCATCATCATCATCATCACTATCATCTTCGTTGTCAACATTAGATTCTGAACCTCTCTGATTCTGATCATTATCGTTCATCATCCCAAGCAAGATCGGAGCCCAGAGAGACTCGCCAGCCTGATGAGGTTGATGATCATTGGTGACCTGATCTGGAGTTTCATCCATTTCTTCGACGAATCCGCCTTGACAGAAGTTGCAGTTGATGATCTCGCCTTGGATTACTGGATTCACGGAGCGAGAGCACATGTGACACCAATACCTAATCGCTGTTGCATCCTCCATAGCCAATCCTTGGTTCTTATCTATCTGAATCATTCATAGTCAAATAACACACACTCAGATTTAACCAAAGGAGAATCACATAACATGCATAAACGATATAGAACCCTAGAATCAGCGATTTGACCAAACCAGCTATAATTTTTTTTAATCAGCAGCCGAAAGTCAATCGAATCGATTCAGAGAAGAAAAACAGGAAAAAAAATCTCGAGATTGTTTCATTAACACTATATCTCGGAGGAGATGTATGGATTACGAGATAGAAAAAAAAAATCTTAATAAGGGGATAGGAATAGGGTTTTATTTAACTTACCTAATCAAAACAAGAATCACGCTTCGTCGTATGAATATTCAAAGGGACAAAGAGTAGAGGATAAGCACGAGGGGAACCCAGAACAAACAATTTTTCAGCTCGAATTTTTTCTGGGTATGTGTATGAAACGGCTGAAGATCCACGCAGACTATTAACCCCTTTTCATAATTTACTCGTTTTTAAATCTTAAATAATCGGATTTTATTATTAGTCAGACGTGGATAAGTTTTAGATTTTAGGTCAAAAGATAATTAATGTGCGCACGACATCATCTCATTTATTTACTAGGCCCAATTATCTAAAATAGATGTTCTACATGGCCATTCCAGAGCAGGCCTAGGTATGGGGTTGTACGGTTCTGTTTTGGTTTGATGCAAATCCAAGTTAATCTGATTTAGTCTGGTTTTGGTTCGGTTTGCTACAATTCCATACGACATATGCAATGTAGCCTCTTCCTTGTTTTCTCGTACGGATTTTACAAGTGTCATACCACATACAATCATGTTCTTGATCTCACTTCAGAGTATCTCAGTAATATGGTTTTCGGTTTTAACATTTTGCTCAACTGCATTAACTTTAAAAAAACAAAAACGAATACCAAGTGTATGGATGTAAAAGAGAGATCTTTATACTAATCAAAAGAATGTATTTTTCCATATGTACAGAAAAGAATGGCTCATGTACATTCCGAGTCCAACTATGTCAACCCCAATTTCTATACAAGTAGAAATGAATGATGAAAAAAACAAGTAAAAGACTTCTCTTACTTTGTCAATCTCCTCTCCGGATTCTTCAAATTCACACCAACTATAAAGCGCCTGCATTAGATTGTTGGATGGATTTGCTCGAGTCAAAAATTGTGTTCTGGTGCAAGCCTGCAAAAGTTACACAAGGAGTTAGAAACTCGCCTGGTATATGAGAGAAGCTAAGAGCAATGCTCGCAATATAAATACGCGAACACAAGTAACGGATTCACTAGTAAAGGCACCAAGGCTTCTTTCTACGTACTATACCATACCGTATAAAAATGTAAGGTCCCGAAAGAAAATCTATTAGAAATAAGGCATAGTACCATACCTGTCAAGATCATTAAATGTTGAATCGATGGAGACTAGAATCAAGGGACTCCAAGGATCTGGATAGTGGAGACTTAAGCCGAGAGGCTTCTGCAGCAGATAATCGGGATCCTCCGAAAACGTTTCCAGCTGAATGATGTTTAATCACCTACAAAAGGATACTGTTGGATGAAAACCTTGCGGCTATGACAAGAGAAACAACACAATATTATGTACTATTAAGGCAAAGGGTGGTCCTGTTACATATTGCACCTAACTAAGAGTGCCAAATAGCTAAAATACATAGGCGCTCTCTAGTTAGTTCATCCGTACGTCGATGCAAGCACTACAGCTTCAAGTTTGTTAATACAGGGGTCAGAAATCTCTTTACAAAATGATTTCAGATCCATGAACAATGTTCGCAGGTACACGAGCATCAAGGAAACTTACTGTATAGCTCATAACAAGTGGGAAGTTAAAGTATAAAGAGTGCAAAAACAAGTTTTGAGAAGAAGAGCTAGAATACACATGCGTTACCTTGGGTGAAGAGAGATTGTTTTGGCCATCATCACATGGAGGAAAGTGATGGGCTGATCCGTGAATAGAGTCTTCCAAGATTTCATCAGAACGTGGTCCGTTGATAAAGTCTTCCAAGATTTCATTAGAACGTGAACGATGCTCAGCTATAGCAGAAGGCTCTAATAAGCTAGTTCGTAGATCAGGATCACGCTGGCTACCTAACATAGGAGGATCTACGAAGCTATTCTGCGAATCTGAATCTGATCGGCGAGGAAGAGAAGTGTCTACAATGGAAGCTCCCAGCCTATAAATCTGAAACCATAACAGAGATGAAGATAGCCTCACAATGAACCCCGCAATTTCCATAGCCATAGTGAGTTTCACAGAGAAGATGTAAAGTGCTTTATACATCTCAGATGAAATGTTCCTGCATAGACCACCCAAATCTTCTGTCAATATAAGGCAGCAGATGAATGTTGGCTCTACAGAACTTGAACAGGACACCATAATGATCAATCTTGATCAAAACATAATGAGTCAATCAATAGAACAGTTGATATCAAGATAACAGTTGCAAATTAACAAGGCAAGAAAGCTATTAAATCAGATCGTTCGTTCATGATGAGAAGCAAGAGAGTGGCATACCAAATCTCACTGGAGAAGAGTACGAGCCATGAGATATCAAGAAGAATGGCGCAGAAAAGAAGAACGGCATAGGTGCGGCCAAGACTCTGGCTATTGCTCTCGATTGCCACAAGCGCAAACAACGCAATCGCCAAATTGATCAGCAAGACTCCATTGTACAATGCTCCTAGTGAACCAATCATCGCGCACCCTATCTGAAACCAATTGATATATCTTGCATTACTAATCACAACGAGAGAAACTCAAACCTATAATGCAATCGATGAAACCCTAGCCCCAAACAGATACGATCATCCACGAGGAAAAGCGAGAATCAAAAGGGAACGAAACGATTACCTGAGCGTAGATAAGGATCACGACGACGGATTGGAGCCTAACATAGTCGCGAAGCCAATTGTGTACTCGGTTTCGCAGAGAACCACAAAGCATCTTGAAATCTCCTGGTTACTTGTTGTTACTCCGATGTCGTCTCTTCATCGAGAAGATGAAAAATACAAAAAATGGCTCGACGATTCTGACGTTCGATTCCACTATTCAGATGAATCGAGTGGCGACGGGAGAGGACGAGGGAGCAATGAGGGTTGAGAATTATTCTTTGGCGGGATCGCGTTGAGGAAGAGGAAAGGAATTATATTCTTCGCTGGTAAGAGTTTTTTTTTAACGAGTTTTCTGTTTCTTGTTTCAGTGACAGCTACCATGAGTGGGAGAAGCCGTGTGTCTTCGAACTTGGGCCGTCAAGAAAATATAAAGCCCACTTTGGCCTAAAACACCTGACCGGTTATCTCACCTAAACCATAGCTGGTTATTGTTTTTTTTCGTGTAAAAAAAGACGTCGTTAGAGCACCCACATTGAGGTATCATAGGGGAGTTCACACAATTCCCCAAAAACAAAAATAATATAATAATATTAAACTTGTGAACCTGCATCAGAAAGTCTCTCTCCCGTGAACCTGTATCATGACTATTTCGCGGGCCCCACGCCACGTGGCGGCCCGCGATTGGTTCGGATATTTAATTTTTTTTTTTTTTTTTAAAAATAAAACGAAAAAAAAAATTAAAAAATTATATTTATGAACCCCACTCAAGTATCATTGATGGGGATGCTCTTAGCTCCCTACATATCGACCTCAATACTGCATGTTTATTAGAGATTTCTTATTAGAAGTTTTTAAATTTTTTTTAAAAGCATTTTTTAACTTTTAACTAAAAAAACTTAAGAATAATTTTTTAAATAAAAAATTTAATAGCTATTTTTTAACCAAAAACTTTTAAAAAAAAGTTAAATAAAGTTAAAAACCCCAGCCTAAAAGACCGGAGATAAAAATGACTCGGAATTGAGGATCGGAAATTTAACGAGCATGTCCTGACCGGTTATCTTAACTAAACCAAAGCCGGTTATTTGATTTTTTTGTTGTTGTGAAACGACGTCGTTAGCTCTCTACATGTCGACCATTCCTTGGTCGTCCAGATTTGAGGATCGGAGATTTGCTGATGAGTCTGTCCTCCTGAAATCAGTTTCTGGGACCGAGCTCGACTTCTTCTTTTGATCTCCGGTAAGATTGTTCAACGACGAAGATGATGAAGATTCAAATTGGTATGCTGGCGTGTTTGGTGGCTCTCTCTGTGGTTGAATTTGGATTAGCTTCTCCTGATACCGTCCCTGCTTTCCTCTGGTCTCCGCATCTCCAGTAAAGCCTCTCTCTTTATACTTCTCGTTGTGTCATTATGTAAACCATCTCGATGACATTTAGAAAAATCTCTGCTTTCGGATGTGTTTGGAAATATTTCGATTTCAATTTGATAAAGCCTGAGACTTGCGAATTTTTTTTGATCTGATGTGTGTTGGAACTGGTTTGATTTGATTCTTAAAATCAGGCGTGCTAATGGTGAAGTGAATGAAGCTGTGAATTATCAGGTCATGTCTGCGAAGGATCTTGTACGCTCTGTTTTCACTCAAGGAGGCTGGTCAAACTTTCTGGTATGTTCTTCTTCTCCGTATGTTCCTATGACTTCAATTCTCTATCTCAATGATGTGACTTGGTTCTTCTTCTAGTGCTCGGAGAAGAAAGTTGCACAACCTGTTGATGTTGCACTCGTGTTCATCGGCAGAGAGGTAAAGAATACCCTTTTTTTTTTTATCTATCAATGAAAGAGATTTCATGTCAGGCTGTGTGATATAGGAGTTTTATTAAACCGTTCATAAACGTACCATTTGAAATTTTGGTTGTTGTTGTGATATTGTGAAGAAAACTTATGTCTTTACAATTGCAAGAAACGAAACGTCACTCTACTGCATTTTCTGTGCTATGCTGAGAATTGTATTATTAACATTCTTGTCTACCTGCAGTTAATTTCTTCTGATGTTTCTTCTAAAAAGAACACCGACCCTGCCCTTGTTGACACATTGAATGTAAGTGCAAATTTTTCGAAACATGTTGCCTTCATAACGCAGATCTCTGATACAGTTGTTTGTTTTAACCTCGGTGATACTTGAACATCCAAATCTTTTGTTGCAACAGAATCTATTTACAGCTTCCAACTTCTCATTGGCATTCCCATATATTGCTGCGCCAGAGGAAGAAAGGATGGAGACTTTGTTGCTTTCAGGTCTTAAAGAAGCTTGCCCGCACAATGTTGGTGTCAGCAATATTGTGTTCTCTGATTCTTGCTCTGTTGAAGATGGAACAATTCAGAAACTATCAGACTTGCAGTCTTTCAAAGTAATGCGAATTGCTCTTTATGTTTTCGTTTTTCACTAATTCCATGCCTAGTCAACGGTATCAACCCTATTACTCACTCCCAATATGACTCTTGAAATCATTGACAGGATCATTTGCTTGCTAGAAGAGAAACAAGGAAAGAAGGAGAAACTGACTTGGTTGTACTCTGTTCTGAGGGTTCTGAATCAATTAGTCTATCTGGCCACTCACATTCAGAGCGTAAGTGGAAAGATTATTACTATAATAGAACGTTTATTATTTGGGAACAGCGAAGTGAAGCAATTCTATGACCTGTTCTGCAGGTGAAAGCATCTCCGAACTTGTTAGTTCTGTAGAACAATCTGGCAGTAAATACACAGCTCTTTATGTTTCTGATCCTTATTGGTACACATCTTACAAAACCCTCCAAAGGTTTCTAGCTGAAAGTGCTTCAGGAAACAGCACCGTTGGAGTTTCCACAACCTGTGATGAACTCTGCAAATTCAAGTCATCACTTTTGGAGGGCATACTAGTGGTGAGAAGCTACTTTTTGTTAGGCCTTTGACTTTTGTTTTCATTTGTTCGAAACCATGATTTGTGAGCATCATAAAACTGGCTGCAAGACTTCCATTAGTACAAAGCTAATGTGATTCCATCTGCTTTCATGATTAAAAGCCTCTTGTTTAAGTATATTCCTCGTTGTGATTTTCTTTTTGCAGGGAATCGTTTTCCTTCTCATCCTGATCAGTGGACTTTGTTGTATGGCGGGTATCGACACACCAACTAGATTCGAGACTCCTCAAGATTCTTGAGCAGTTGACCTCCTTAAAGAGTTATCCCCACTCTTTTGCTTTGCTTTTGCTCTTGACGGGTTTATTTTCTTCTGCATAGTGCGTATGGTGAAAAGGTGTCTCAGTGTCCATTGTTACATTACTTTTAAAAACAAAAATGGATATGCGACTAGAATCCCCTTTGTAAGATTTATTCATCTTGTTTGTGAGTTTCCAAAACGTTATAAATTAATAATGGAAACGAGTAAAAGTACCAGAGAGACACTGGAAGAACACATTCTTTTATAAAGTTTGTTATATTTCTTTTGTGTTTTTAATAAAAATTACTATATGGTTGATTATAGACAGAGTTCTCTTGGTCGTATAGTACTCATATATCAATTTGGGGATTTGGACATAGATTTCGTGGAATAACTCAGGGCAATGATGTCCGTAGAGTCAGAGTGATATGACATGCATGGCCGAATCTGAAAAATAGGAGAACATAAACGTTTATTAAGAATTTTTTTGTAAAAATATTTTTTTATATAATTTAGGAACCTAAATTTGGATAAAAAATGTAAAAAGATTTTAGGGCAAAAGCCAACGTTTCATAGTACTTAGTTGGTCCAAATCTGCCATGATGATATGTTTAGTAGCAGTTGTAAAGGTGTTTGGGTAAAGAAAGTAATTGATTCAAAAAATTGCATAGATTTCCTGACTAACTAAGTTAATTTGTTATATTTGCTGAATTAGTAATAAATGTAGAGAGACATTTTATGACCACATGCTTTCTAAAATTTAAGACTTGAATGTATAGATTTATTAATGTGGCATGAAACATCTAAAATGCGTTATTTTCTAGTATTTTTGCGTAGCATGACTTCTTTTTCAAAACTTTGTTACATGACTTTGTTTCACGTGAATATTTTCTTACAGTCTATGATTTAGTATTATGCAAATTTAATATACGCATGGGTCCTGATGGTCCCTGCATGGATTTTATTCATCACATGGATCTATTTGACAAAGTCATAAGATCGATTTTAAGATTCTCTGGTTGACATAATCTCTCCATAAAGATGAGCATTAATATGGAATAAAAATGAAAATGAGGATTCCATTAATCTTTTTAACATTATTCTTCTCCGTTAATATCAATGTATTGTTTTGCATGTATCCCGCTCCTTACATATATAATAACAAAGACCCTCTATTATGTAATTATTATTATTTTTTCGTGCACAGTCTATTATGTAATCATGAAAAAAGATTTTCATAAGCATTCTGCATCCATATTTATACCCATCTTTGACGACTCCTTTCTTTTACCACCACATAATTTCAAGTTTGAAAGCTAAATAAAAGTTCCAGAAATGCATTGAAGAAAAACTCTTTTGGTTGTTTCAGAACAAAAAAAAAAGACAACTCTTTTGGTTTTCTAATAATATTTTCGATTAAAATTAGTTTGTAGCATGAAAATAATATAGAGGAAGCACATGATTCATAGGGGTTTGAGCCTAAAGAGCAGTGAAAATCCCACTGCTCTGCCACTCCACCAACTGACATCACATTATCACCCATTTTCTTCTTCTTTTTTTTTCCTACATATCCATTTTCTTGTATATGCACCCAAATTTTTATTAATTTATTACCTGCAATAACAACAAAACTGATAGAAATTGGCAATAGTGAAAAAATGTTATATAACTTTTCATTTTCATTCATATTATTCTTTTTCTATGCAACTATATTTGGGGGTTAACATATGACATGTTGAAATCATAATAATTAAACCATACTTGTCGACAAAAGAAAACAATACTTTAGAATTTGTTATAAAAACATTACTTTGAAAACAATGAAAAATTTTAAAATGTACGGCTACGCAGGTGATCTACTCCAGAAGGCATTTTGATCTTTTCGATAACTTTGAGATTCCACGTTCTGATTTGTGTTTGTCTATGAAAATGCACATACATATATATATATATACATATCATTTCTCAAAAGAAAGAAATATATATGCTTATTTATTCGTGCCCTTTGGAGTACCTGTCAGGATAACTAGGGGTTCACGTAAAATGTTAAGATTCCTTGCTTCTTTTAAGAAATGTTTACGATAATTTGTCTTTTTTTCTCTCCCTCTATATGCATATATACATTTTTATCGTGAGTTATTTTCTTAGTAAGTACTCAAATTAGAAACTTATGGCTGCCATCAACTTACCAAAACCAGGTCGGTTTTATGCAAGTGGGTCTATCTTCCTCAAACCACAACCTTTTACTCTAAAATATACTATAGATCCTTCATCCTATGATGGTTTATATAAATATTTAACGCATCAAAATGTTATTAACTATCAGTATTTAAAATTTTACAAAATGGAAAGGGACCGCCCTTTAATTTTGTCAACCGAAAGGAAATTAAAAACTTCAAAAGAACAAAACGATTTTATAAAAAAGAAAAAAAAAACAAAAAGATTGCTACTACACTTGCAATATATATGTTTATGTGTATATGTTTGTATGTGTATTGTGTAGGTATGTGAAAGTGTATCATATTGTATTACATATTGATATGACTATGTGTGAAGGTGTATGTGGACCAATATCTCTTAGCGGCATCTGTTAAAGCTGCAAAGCTTTTGCAGCTTAAGAAAATAAATATTTTGAGGATGGAGCAGTATGGAGGAACCTTATCTCTTTAACTATTGTTTTTATCGAATCTCTTTATTTCTTCCATTCTATTTTATTCAGATTTTATTTTATTTTTCGTTTTATTTTTAGGGTTTTGCGTATCTACCTTCTTGGGGGCATAAATGAAAAGAATGCATATATCTCAAATCTACTCTCTTTTCGATTTAGTTATTTTATTCCCTCTCATATCTCTTCACCCGTCTTCTATATAAATCGAGAGCAAATGAGTCTTCTAGTATTCATAATCTACTCAAACAAAACACACATATATATATATATATATACCGCGCCTCTTCCATCTCAGTTGTTACATTCGAGAAGAAAGTTATCAGAAATATACATATACTTTTTTTTATATATGTGGTTTTCATATCTACATGCGTGTATAGAGGATTCAGGAAGGCGTATGTGACCAAAGTAGTGTGCAGCCAAGGATGACTTGCCGATGTAAAATATATCTGATAAGTATTTTATTTCGTATTTTAAAGAAAACAAAATCATGATCGGCAAGTTGTCCTTGGCTATACGTTTCTTTGTGTCGCGCTAAGATGAGTGTGGTTAGATCACAAGAAAGCAAGCTAGCTGAGGAACATGTCAAACCGAACAACGAGATAAGTACGGTTCACAGCTTTTTCTCTACATGAAAAATATATATATGGTTGTTAAATTATTATAAATTTTAAACATTGTAGAAGATGGCTGTAAAAGTTATTTGTTTATTTTCAAAAAAAAAGATGGCTGTAAAATTAATTAACACGCATACAAATATATATATTTCTGTTTTGTTCTTGTATATTTTTTTCTTTTATTATATATACGGCCGGGGACAAACACCCCCCCCCCCCATATGGCGAAGTCTAAAGTGATCTTTGTTATACGTGGAAGAAACAAATATTTCTAACCGAAACCTCAATTCTATTTATTTATTTCTGCGACCACGGTTTTGCATTCTTGTGAAATAGTTGAAGGATGGTTAAAGACAAATAGGCATAATAGAGTTCTGTAAAATTGTGTTTCAAATTTCTTTTCAAAATATATTTAAGTAAAATTGTGTCCTATGTAGAAATTAACAAGTTTTACTCAAGCCAAAGCATTATAATTATATCCCTAAAATCTAATTAATAAACGTATAATGATATTAGATGGAAAAAATGTTTTACTACATATATCATCAACTTCTTTTTAGAATCTGATAAAATCCACTGCTGTATATGAACGTTTTCTTGGTCAGGATATATTGCATTTTTATAGATGAAGTGGTACATATATATGTAAGAAAATGATATTATGGTGTTTTCTTACAAAACCGTATTTGTTATTAAATATTATGGACTTGATTCCAAAATTCTAAACAGGAACATAAATTTTCATTCCAGATTTACTCATCGATTTAATCGATGAGCTCGAAGAATACAGACGATTCACAAGGATATGTGAAATAATTATGACAACTTTTAGCATATTTTCTTTCTGCTTAAATTAAACCTCTTGAGAGTATGCAACTGAACAACATTATCTTGTGTTAGAATGGGATTATATTAACTGAGCTAATATTGTTTACTTTAATGGAAATTAACAACAATTGGATCTGTTAATATAGTAGTAATGTTTGATGAAATTAGGAAAGGGTTATATGAGTCACGTAATACACTCACTTGTGGAAATTACAGTTTTACATATCAATTAGAAATACAAAAACAAAAAACTTTGTGAAAGTGGTTAATTAGTTTAAATAGTGTAGGGTGTAGGTAATGGCAAGCCCTTGACGATACCGCAGAGGTTGGTGTTGAGTGGGATGTTGTATTCGTCTCTTAGCGATTTCTCAGGAGACAGAACACTGACGTACAATTGTTGTCCCAAGTATCTTCTCTCCCAGTTCTCTGATCTGATGTTCCACATACCGGCGTTGTCGAATGTCAAGAGGATTGCCGACCACGACTTGGGGAACACTTGCACGGTGTGTCTGCTGACCGCGTCGAGCAAGTTGTAGTTGCTTCTCTTCTCTGGTGTCCATGTTCCTGGCTCAGAACTGTTGATACACAACATTAAAGAAAATTGTTAGAAATCTTATGTTTCAAGTCAGACAAATCGGTTCTGGACACAACCGGATGAAACATTCGCTCTTACAACCTATTATATAAGTTATGGTTCCTAATATTAATTTTTTTAACTAACATTAATCTACAATGTTTTTTAGCTTCCAATATTTCAGATCCGGCCCTAGACGGCTACACATGACATCAGAGGTGAAGGCTATGAGTGGGCTTACCCGACGGAGAAGAACGAGTAACCATCCAAATGGTACGATTGCATGCTCTTCTCGTGGTTCTCGAAGACGATTTCCACAAAGGTACGGAAAGTGATGTTCAAAACATTTGGCTCGACGGTTAGTGTGGTGATCTTGGCTGCTGGCTCGTCCTTGATGACGTTGTATTTGAAGACCTTCTCGGACATCTCAAAGTACTCAGCAAGTTTCAAGGGAGTCTCGGGGTCAACGTGTGATACACCGTTGAGCCCAAACCTGACCTTACCGTTCACCAAGTTCTTGGTGTTGGCAAGCTTGATGGTACGTGTGATGTTGATCTTTCCGTAATGGTAAGATCCTTGCGGGTTAGGTCTAGCGGCACTTGCGGTTAAGTTCCACCTGAAGGATCTGAACTGGTTAAGAGACCAAGCCCAGCCCACTGGAGCCTTAGGAAGCTCACTTGAAGCCTCAACATTGCTTCCTTCGTAGCTCATCACACCAACGGTGCTCACTTCCTTCTTGAGGAACCTAGTGGAAGCAACCATGTAGTAGTTCTTGGCGGTTTGGTCAGCTGTCACAAGAACAGCGAAGCACTGTCCGACGTGGACGTCTAGTGAGTCGTAGTCGTTCTGGAGAACGTGAGAGCCTTCCATCTCAACAAGCTTCATCTTGTGTCCTTGGATCCTGAAGTTGAGAGTGGATTTGAATCCAACGTTGCAGATTCTGTACTTGTAGGTCTTTCCTGGCTTCATGGTGAAGAGTGGTGTGTTTGGTCCTCCAACTTTACCGGACTTCCCGTTGATGAGAACACCGTCAGGGGAGCCAAGAGTGCGACCACTGTCGAGGAAGGTCTTGAGAGCGGTGTGGCTCTTGGTGTACCAGTCGTTGATGAGGACGGTGTAGTCGTCTTCTGGGTCAGCGTATGGGACGGGGATGAGGAGACGGCTGTTGACACGGAGGCCACCGAAACCACCGGAGTAACGGTGGAGAGCGGTTGATGGGTAGTAGAAGTAGCTACCGATCTGGTCCTTTGGCTGGAAGTGGTAAGTGAAGTTGGTGCCTGCTGGGATTGGGCATGAGGTCCCGGTCACACCATCTTGCCATGAGTTCTTCCTGTGCTGGAGACCACTCCTGTACATGTCACCGAACCCATAGTCAGGACTCAATAATCAAAGTTACAATCAAGACTATAGTCATAAATAATCATGGTCATATAACCAAACCTAATACAAAGCAAATCTTAAATCAAAACTGAACCATAATGTGTGATTTTTAAATTCTTTTGTTTCAATAGTGTAGTTAAATAATTTCAATAGAAGAAAATCAAAAATGATTTTTTGTATACATATTATACGTAGATGTAATTATGTAAAATTAAAATAACATTTTTTTTTTCAAAAATAACAAAAAAGTAATAGTAATCTGAATAGAAACTAAATTAATAATAATCGCTTTCAGTTTGGTTATCAAATTTGTCAAACCTAAAACTCCAAGAAACAAAAATAACATAACTAAATCAAGACATTCTTAACACAAAACCAAGATAAGTTTATTTGAAATTAAAAAATCTTATGAAAATGTGATTTTTAAGACAACATTCTTATGTGAAAAAGCACTTTCTACATTTGATAGATCTAAAGAGGACAACCAAATCAGGTATAAAGAACAAATCAAGAGTGGATGATTACGAACCAGGTCAAGAGGAAAGGCTCGTCAAGGTTGTTGAAGACATTGATGACAACATTGTTGTTGGAGGTCGAGTTTAGGTTAGGACCAGGGAACTGTCCGTTGATGAGAATCACCTGTTGAGGGATTCCTAGAGGCGCAACAGTTCCGTAGGTCACGTTCCACGTATAGTAGAAGTAAGGATCACCAGCGTTCACAAGCGCCACCGTCGAGACGAGGCACACAAACACCGTCAAAAGCTTACCACCCTGCATTATATCTTTTCTACTTTTTTATTTATTTATATTTAATAAATAAATTAACCCTTTCCTATAGAGAAGTTATTTCTTCTCAAAAGCAAGAAGAAACTATGTTCTCTTGACTTTTGACGAGTCTTTTGTTGATGTCGTGATTAACTATTTATGCTGGTGAAGATACCTTGGCTTGCACGGAATTTTCGCCTAATCTCACGCTTCATCTCACGCTCATTATGTGTAAGTTCTATTTTTGTATTCCTCTCTTTGGTTCTTTAGGGTTTCAACGTTTTGAACGAACACACAGCTTGGATCATATCATATTCTAATTATGGCTAAAGGATGCCAAATTAGCTACTCACAAAGTGTCATCGAGTGATTTTGTTTGTATAACACGTTTCAGCTACGGCTTACACACGGACAAAATATCATGGTCTCTTAAAACTACATGAGTTGTTACATTTTGTATAATTTAACATTAAGAACTCGCATTTGCTTTATTGATATAATTCAAAAAAAAAATTGTATATAGGACATTCTATAAGATATTTGCCTGACGACTAAAAAAGTGAGTACGACATACTGTATATGGGGATGAGATTAAGCTCGGAGAGGGTTTTAGTCTTTAAGTTAGTGTAGAAAATAAAAAAATCAATGACTCGTGATGTTTATAACAAGTGTCACTTATTAACAATTTAACATACTCAGGGCAACATTATTGGTAAAGTTCCCAAAATGGAATTATTAAGAACATAATATTATTATTTTAATTGATTTATTTAAATAATTAAATTTTAATTTTAATTAAACATATAAGCTAATAATATGATGACAAGTGGAAAGGAGAGTTCTAGTGCAGTTTTCAAAAGATTTCATATGAGAAAAATTATTGTTGTTCTTTCTCAATTTTGTTTTAAATGTTCAGATATCATGTAAAATACTTTCACTGGAAGTGCTCTAAGTATAAGATATTTCATGGCATAAGAGAATAATAGTTTACTAGATTATATAGTCGGTAGAAGCACCATGACCTATTGAGCAAAATTTAAAGGTTTTTTTACATTCATGTTTTGGATTCAAATTCTAGACAACGCGATTTTTAGTTTGCATATTATAGAATACTAAACTTATCGGAAATTTTAAAGTATTGCAGGTAGATCCAATTGTTGATTATCAATTACAAGTAGTTAATATTCATTTGTAATAAATTATAAATTATAAATTATATGATGATGCAATTGTGTTACTCTATGTTAAAAAAAATTATATGGTCATAGTGAACCCTTCCTGCCTTGAAGCCTCTGCCCTAGGTCTGGGTATTCGGGTCCTCGGGTCGGGTTTGGGTTGGGTCTTTTCGGGTCCGGGTCCTTCGGGTCCTAGAGATTTAGACCCATATAGGTACTTTAAAAAATTCGGGTCGGTTCCGGGTCGGGTCTTATCGGGTCCGGGTCGGTTCCGGGTCGGGTCTTATCGGGTCCGGGTCGGTTCGGGTCCACTTATCTCGTACCCGCATATACCTAAATTTTTTCGGTTCTTTATTGTATCGGGTCGGATCCAGATATTTCGGGTCCGTTTTCGAGTCGGTTCCTGATATTTCGGGTCGTTTCTACATAGTTTTGGGTCTAAATATGTGTTTCGGGTCTACTTGTACCCATTAACCTGCAACGTTACCCGAACCTCAAACCTGTAATTTTGAAACCCCATAACGAAAAAAACACATTCTGAAACTGCAGTAGTGCAATTACCGTAATCATAACTAATAAACTTAAAACATGATCAAGTTACCATTCAAAACATACAAAAAAATCATTAAGTTTAATAATCTTCAGTTCCAAAAATACCCGATCGGGTCCCGGGTCGGTTCTGGACCCAAACCTGCTACCTACGGGTCCTCCATCATTAGACCCAATAGGGTAAAATTCTCGGTTCCGGTTCTGGACCCGAACCTGTATTTTCGGGTCGGTTCCGGGTCGGATCCTCGGATACAGGTTAAAATGCCCAGGCCTACTCTGCCCTTTGTGAGCAAGGCCAAATCTGAGTGTACTGAGGCTTGAAACATGTCTATGCCCCCATGTAAAAAACTTCTAAATTTTTTAGAAGACAATGCAAATGTTTCACTAGTCTATACTTAAATCTGACCATGTTTGTGAGGGAAAAATGGTCATATTGAGTGTTTAACAAAAAGCCTTTATGATAATAATTATTATTATTATAATTCTATAAATTTATCATTTTCGCATGTAATTGTTTTTGAAACATGTTCAAGTTTATATCTATAACTTCATCAATGACAAATTGATTTTTCCTCTCTCAAAGTATTCTTTTAAAATCCAAAATAGCCAAATTCTCAAAGACATGGAAACCAAAAAATAGAAAAAGAAGAAGAAAAAAGCTAAGAGAAATTAGACCACCAAAAATAGGGATATGTTAAACTTCAATATTCCCAAATATGGAAATGAATAGCGAAATGAGAGGAGCTGCCAAAGAAGATGAGAAAAAGCAGGAAAACATTCATCTTAAAAAAACCTTATAAAAACGTTCAAACATTTCCACAACTCGAAATTCAAACCCCAAAGCATAACCAAATAACACCCCCACAAACCACACATAAAAATCCAAAACCAAATAAAACATTGTTTATTGTTATGCGAGGGGTTAAACTCTTGGCCGCGTGCCTCTACCTGGCCGCAGCCGCAACACTAGTGGTCCGTGCCGAAGACCCTTACTTCCACCACGTATGGAACGTGACCTATGGAACCGCTTCTCCTCTCGGCGTTCCACAACAAGTCATTCTAATCAATGGCCAGTTCCCTGGTCCTAACATCAACTCTACCTCCAACAACAATATCATCATCAACGTCTTCAACAACCTTGATGAACCCTTCCTCCTCACTTGGTAATAATAACAATTCATTCATCAACATAAACAGATTTTAAAAGTGCATAGGTTGCAGCAACATGCAAACAAACATGATCTTAATTGGATATGTTATTATATTATAGATTTTTGTAAACTATTCGAGTGGTAGCAAAGCGTTCCAGCGTTGCTAATTGAGCTGAATTCATACACTGAGATATTTCTAACGTGTAGCTTTCGATAATTTAACATTTTTTCGTCGGAGAGTGGTTTCCTGTTTTTTTTTTAAAATATATTTTTGCATTTTAGGAATGGAATCCAGCACAGGAAGAACTGTTGGCAAGATGGGACTCCAGGGACTATGTGTCCAATCATGCCCGGTACCAACTACACTTATCATTTCCAGCCTAAGGATCAGATCGGTAGCTACTTCTACTACCCCACCACAGGAATGCACCGTGCCGCTGGTGGATTTGGTGGACTCCGTGTGAACAGCCGTCTCCTCATCCCGGTCCCTTACGCTGATCCTGAAGATGACTACACCGTCCTCATCAATGACTGGTACACTAAGAGCCACACTCAGTTGAAGAAGTTCCTTGACGGTGGTCGTACCATTGGTCGACCAGACGGTATTCTCATAAACGGAAAGGCCGGTAAAGGCGATGGATCAGACGCGCCACTCTTCACCTTGAAGCCTGGAAAGACTTACAGGGTTAGGATCTGTAACGTGGGTCTCAAGACATCACTCAACTTTAGGATTCAGAATCATAAGATGAAGCTCGTTGAAATGGAAGGATCCCACGTTCTTCAAAACGATTACGACTCTCTTGACGTTCACGTTGGCCAGTGCTATGGCACCATCGTTACCGCGAATCAAGAACCTAATGATTACTACATGGTTGCATCCTCTAGGTTCTTGAAGACGGTTATGACAACGACCGGACTTCTCCGCTACGAGGGAGGCAAGGGACCCGCCTCTTCACAGCTTCCTGCTGGTCCAGTCGGATGGGCTTGGTCGTTGAACCAGTTCCGATCCTTCAGGTGGAACTTGACTGCTAGTGCAGCCAGGCCTAACCCTCAGGGATCTTACCACTATGGAAAGATCAACATCACACGTACAATCAAGCTCGTGAACACTCAGGGCAAGGTCGATGGTAAGCTTAGGTACGCATTGAACGGTGTCTCCCACACAGACGCTGAAACCCCTCTGAAGCTTGCCGAGTACTTTGGTATTACTGACAAGGTGTTTAAGTATGATTCCATCACCGATGACCCGACCCCGGAACAGATCAAGAACATCAAGATCGAGCCAAACGTTCTTAACATCACTTACCGCAACTTCATCGAGGTGGTGTTCGAGAACCACGAGAAGAGTGTTCAGTCTTGGCACTTGGATGGTTATTCTTTCTTCTCCGTTGCGTAAGTAAAACATACAAATTAACTGTATTCTTGCGTCACAAGTAACCATTCATTTTGACCTAATTTTCACTTTTTTACTCTCTTTCAAAGTGTTGAGCCAGGGACTTGGACACCAGAGAAGAGGAAGAACTACAACCTCTTGGATGCAGTGAGCAGACACACAGTTCAAGTCTACCCAAAGTGTTGGGCAGCAATCTTGCTCACATTTGATAACTGTGGAATGTGGAACATTCGATCTGAGAACACTGAGAGACGTTACTTAGGACAGCAGCTTTACGCCAGTGTCTTGTCTCCAGAGAAATCACTTAGAGATGAATACAACATGCCTGAGACAAGCCTCCAGTGCGGTCTCGTCAAAAACACACCTAAACCTGTTAACCCTTACGCTGGTGCCTAAGTTAATACTTCTAAATACAACTAAAGAGTTTTGATTCTTTTGTTGATTTGATCAATGAGAGACATTTGCACAATGTATACCTAACATATTTCTTTCTGGTTTTCTGAAATTAATTTTAAAATTTATATGGTTTACTCGTATATACATGGAATTGACATGTATTTATGTCTATCCCTTAAGTAATTTTTTTCTTTCAAGAAGCATTAGTCTTCTCTTTGTTTTTTGTTCTTCACTTTTTTGTAACACTTACGTAATGTATCCATAATCTTCGATGAAATAAGCAAAAAGATCTTATTTGTCCCAAAAAAAAACTTTACAATAAAGTATTTCTCTATAGCCTAGAACCGTGTATGATGGTAACAAACCCCATAAGACCTTTTTTCTTACACAAACAGACTGATCTTGTTGTACTTGTATCTACTTGGACTCAACAATCTCTCCTTTGTTAAGGCTCTTTATCTCGTGGTTCTTCCACCAAAGGAGTTTCCTTGAGAGAGAAGTCATCGAGACTATCATTCTCTGTATCGACCTGAACAAACTCTTTGAACATTGCCATTACTTGAATCATAGTTGGTCTTTTGAACGGTCGATCATCCAGACACTGAGACGCTATTTTCAAGTAATGAAACAGCTCAACATCACCAGATTTCTCAGTTATCAGGTCCGGATCAAGAATCTCAGCTCCTCTATTCTCCTTGTAGAGTTGTTTAGCCCATCCTACGAGATTGTTGTCTTCACCAAACTCCTCTGGATCGATTGGTTTCTTGCCTGAGAGAAGCTCCAGAAGTATGACACCGTAGCTATACACATCTCCTTTGGTTGTGCACCGGAAACTCTGGTAATACTCTGGTGGTACATAACCTGGAGTTCCCGCGAGCGTGCTCACGCTCAAATGCGTATCCAGAGCGCTCACCAGCCTTGCCATACCAAAATCCGAGACACGAGCTATGAAATCTTGATCTAGAAGAACGTTGCTTGACTTCATGTCCCTATGGATAATGTGAGGGATGCAGCTATGGTGTAAGAAAGCTAGCCCACGTGCAGCTCCTGTTGCAATCTTCTTCCTCGCAGTCCAATCAAGAAAGATCCCACCTCTCTTGGTCTTCTCACGTAGAACGGTCTCTAAGCTTCCGTGTTTCATGTACTCATATACAAGGAGTCTCTCTTCCCCTATCTTGCAATAACCCAAAAGAGGAACAAGGTTTCTATGTTTGATTTTCCCAATGGTCTCCATCTCAGCCATGAACTCTCTATCTCCTTGTCCTGTGACTTGAATCAGCTTCTTTATCGCTACAACAGATCCGTCACCGAGTTTAGCCTTGTAAACATCTCCAAACCCGCCTGATCCGATCATACTATCAGCACTAAACCCATTAGTGGCTTCTAAAAGGTGTGCAAAAGTGAGTTTCCGCAGCGGCTTCTCAAATGTTGCAACGTTGATGCTTAACGGTTCATGAACACTAGAGAGCTTCCAGCTGCTGGTACCAGAGGTTGGAAGGCTCTCAATGTACTTCTCTCGCTTCTTTTCTTTCTTCTGAACTTTCCTTACTCTGTAAAGTGCTATAGTAAGCATCAACATACACATGAAAGAAAATACAATCCCAGTGATCATCCCAGTGGCAACGCTCTGCTTCTTATGGTGAACAATGGATCTCGTAGGGCGGGAACCAGAGCTGCAAGGTGGGAGAGGAAGCCCACAGAGGCCTGAGTTGTTTGCGTATCTTTTGAGTGGGAACGTTGTGAGTTGGCCTCCGAATGGTATTGGTCCGGTAAGATTGTTGTTAGAGACGTCTAAGTCGCTGAGGAAAGAGAGACCTCCAAGTGATCCAGGTAAGAATCCTTGGAGGTTATTGTGAGACAGATCAAGAACTCCCAAGCCTTTTAATCCACCAAAGCTATCCGGTATGGTTCCAGATAACAAGTTATGTCCCAAATTCAAAACCTGAAGGTATAACATGTTACCATAACTCACAGGAATAGAACCTGAAACCGCATTATACGAGAGGTCTAGGTAGATCATGCTCCCGTTTCCCTTGAAAGTATACATAGCCAAGCCTGTGTATATCCGAGTCTCGGGACAAGAATGAACCATTGGGAAATGCTCTAACCGCTCCGCACGAATGCCTTCAAACTCAACCAAACCACCTGCACCTCTACAATCTGTACCACCTTCGTTTCTAACAAACGCAAACTGTTTACCAGCTACGCTTCCAGGCATTACCTTTCCTGCTTGGCTCGCAAGTTCAGCTGGGAGGTTCCCGGTGAGACTGTTGCTGTTCAGATCAAGCCAGATAAGGCTCTTGCAGTTCCCAAGCTCATGAGGGATATTACCGGTTAAAGAATTGTTTCCAAGCTGCAGAATCGCCAGCTTCTCAAGCTTTCCGATCCCTACCGGGATCTTCCCGGTAAGCAGGTTACCAGAAAGGGAGATCCAGATCATGTTAGTGCATTTAGAGATTGATTCTGGTAAAGAACCGTGTAAGAGATTGTTGTTCAAGATCAGAGTTTCCAAGTTTCCTCCATCAACACAAATGTTATCAGGGATCTCCCCGGTGAGATTGTTCGCCCACATGACTAAGTCTGAGAGATTCGGCATTGTCCATATCTCATTTGGAATCGGTCCACCAAGAGCATTGAAACTGAGATCTATTGTCTTCAAGCTCTTGCAGCTACTTAACTCTACAGGAACAGTCCCTGATAAGTAGTTGTTGGCAATAAGCAACTTCTCAAGAACCGGAGTGCACAAGCCGTACGGTACTTCTCCAGTGAACTCGTTTGAGCTCAGATCAAGAACTCGAAGATCACTACAGTTAGCAAGCGAAAGCGGAACAGAGCCTGAGATGTTGTTGTAAGGCAAGTAAAGAGAACTGATGCTAGGGAGTTTACTCACGACGGTGGTTAAAAACTCGCCGGAGAGCTTGTTGTTTCCAAGGTTCAAACTTTGTAACAACCCACATGAGATGAAAGACTCCGGGAGCTGACCGGTGAAACTATTACCGGAGAGATCAAGAACCGTTAAAGTTGGACAGAGAACAGAAAGCTCCGGTGGAATCTCGCCGGAGTAACGGTTATGTGCTAAAGAGAGCTGTTTCAAGTTCTTGAAACTCCCCCAGTATCCTTCTCCTCCGGGGAGTTTTCCGGCAAGGCTGTTCCGAGAGAGGTTTAGCGTCTCGAGAAGCTTACAGTTCGACAGAGTAACCGGAAACTTCACGCCGGAGACGTTGTTGTGCGATAAACTGAAGAAGGTGAGGTTACTACAGAGCCCGAAACTAAAACGGGAGAAGTCGCCGGAGAAGTTGTTGAGTGATAGATCAAGGTGTTGCAGAGTCGCCGGCAAATCAGTCTCCGGAATCTCCTCGGAGAAGGAATTATTCGAGAGGTCAAGACTCCGGAGACTCGATAACGCCGTGAGGTTATTGAGGTTTAGGGTTCCGGTGAGGCCAGCGTTTCGTAGATCTAGGCCAATGACTCGGCCTTGGTTAGAGCAGGAAACGCCTCGCCAAGAACATGGCGACCCACCCGACCCGTGTTTCCAGCTACTTAGAAAGTTAGTAGGATCCGACTTGACGGAGGTTTGTTTAAACGCCGTTAACAGAGCAGCTTCGTTGTTGTCGTCGCTGAGTAGACGTCTGTGACGAGCGTCCACCGTTAGAAACAAGACGAGCAGATAGAGGATCACGAACAGGAGCAGCCATTGTTGGTTCATGTTAATATTAAGCCCACCAAGTGTTCGATCAAATTCCAAAGCTCAAATGATCTTCTTTTCGTCTACTTAGGAATCATTAATGGACATGGAGAGAAGCTCCTATCCTCCATGACAGAGCTTGAAAAACTGAAATGAAAAGTGAAAATTAAGATTAATTCTCTGAATAAAGGATATTTATTTGGTTAAATAAAGTCACTTTGAGGAAGAAGAAGATACATACAAGGTTTTTCGTGTGAAGAAACAAAAAAAGCGGAATCAAAGGCTGACAGATACGGAAAAAGAGAGAGTGGAAGTACAGAGGAGACAGAGAGAGTTCTTGTAGTGAAGAAGACAAGGGAGATGGTCTTCGACAGTTTTGTCTCTCCAACAAGTACGATGTTGCAGAAATGGTCGGACCGGAAAAAAAAAAGAGAGAGAGAGAGAGAGTTGAATGTTCAACCCAAAAATAAAAAGAAGATAAAGCTGATACAAGATTCCACAGCTAAAAGGCAGCGTGTTTAGTACGACCACTACACAGAAGATGAAAAGAAAAAAAAAAGAATTTTCCAGGAAATAAAAACAAGAAAGATAAAGGTGAGTGCTTTTTTTCAATTTGTTTGACGAACTGAGAAGCTAAGAGATTTTCTTGTTTCTTCGTCGCATGTAAGAGGAAGAAGATGAAGAGTAGATTTAAATCTTGTCACTTTTTTTCTCCTCTTTGCTGGAAAAAAATGCAAAAAGCAAAAGAGAGGAAAAATGGGGAGGAAAAACAAGGTAGAGAAGACAAAACTACGTGAAAAGAGGATGCATAATCATCATTATATTAAAGTCTATTCTTCTAATTATTAATACTAGATGGGTTGTCCGCACACGCTGACATAAACATTTTATAAAATTACATAATAATATATACATTATAATTTAAAAACTATAATGATAAATTATTATTTATATTTAAATTTTTATATAAAAATTAAATTCTTATATATACTATATTCATTATTAATAAATTAATCTTAAAATTCACTCAGTTATAGTAAAATAATAATTTTACTTGATTAATATTTAGTTATGTGTTTTTTAAATTTTTTTTTAACTTTTTATTAAAAGACATTTTTTGGATAACAACACAATATATATGTCTGAATTATCTTTTTATTTTAAATACTTTTTTAGATTCTGGATAATTCTTATTATTATTAATATTAATCATTTATCTAATAAAATAATTTAAATTCGTTTTTATTTTTGAATCATTTATATATTTTATTTATTAAGGACATAAACGATATTAACCACTCCAACTTTTAACGTGGAGCTCCGTTGCGAAAAATCACTTCGCAAATAATAATATAGATTACCTAATAGTTTTCCTATCATTAACTTAATCTTAAAAAATATCTTGCAGTAGATCATCTTAAACCCAAGTCAAATGTTTCGTATTGCTTATTGAGAAACAAATTTCACAGGTTAGGAAGAGTATTCATAAATCCAACAAAGGATTCTGTTTTGTGAGGACTAGATTTGTTGCTTTTATTTTGTTTCTGTCAATGATATCTCCAATATCATTACAATTTTTGTAACATGTAATTAGCATTAATCATATGAAAATTAGAGAGATCAAAGTTTATATATGTAATTAGCAGGTCCAAGCAT
This sequence comes from Moricandia arvensis, assembly GCA_905132765.1. Lineage (NCBI taxonomy): Eukaryota > Viridiplantae > Streptophyta > Magnoliopsida > Brassicales > Brassicaceae > Moricandia > Moricandia arvensis. The sequence goes on from CAJHQP010000946.1 coordinate 24,218, forward strand.
ATATTTAACCGCCTAAAATATGAAAATCTTTTACCTTTAAATTGCTCTATGGTTTTTAATGTTTAACTTTATAAACTATGTTGCCTATGATGTTTGTGAGTTTTAATCCGTAACCAATGATTTAAAACACAACACGTCTACAAAATCTTTTTACTTTTTGTCTATGCACAATGCATATAGAACTCAATTTCAAGCTTTTATCTGCATCTCAACCCATTAGATTTGACTCGTTTCGTGCTTGACGTACCAAATAAAATATTTATCCTTTTTCAGATAAACATATTGTTAAAAACGAGAATTATCCACCACCGTGCTCTTATTTAAGCTCATGTTTTAACAGGAAAACATTTGTAGTTTAATGATAGTTTACAGTAATAGGATTAAGGACCTAATTCCCCACAAACGTTCTCGTATTTTTCTTCGCATGTATGTAACTCTCTAACCCTACATGCACGAAGCACTAGCTTCGTGAAATAAAAAAACAAATATCGTTCTTGTCTGTGACCCTCGTATTTACGTCCCGAATATTGTTTGTATTTATGGAATTACTTTTTTAAAAGAAAATATCTATTTTAGCAAAAAAAAAATTAAAAAATATCTATGTACTACTTGTAACATTTAATAAAACTTTTAAAACTTGAAGGTGCGTACCTGATGCACCGAAAGTTCCGAAACGATTGGTTTTAATTTCTACCACGTGACAAATTTACCAGTTTAATTTGTTTTGTACGTCTCTCACTCTCTCAAATAAATTTTATATCGAATAACTGCATGAAACTGTGATTCCAACGATTAACATGATTATTTCAAAAAAAAAAATTGAGTAATTATGATTGCAAGCAGACGTGACATGAACTTCTTTCTGGTAGGTACGAGATTAAGGTAGAATAATCAATGACCGGACCTGTTATTACTTAAAAATATCCTTGTTGATTTTTAAAAATACCTCAACAAATTGTGAGTTTAATAAAACTACGTACCTACTATTCGTACGTGTAAATTATTTGAAATCTTAATGTATTCATGACCCTCGATTTAACAAAAACAAAATGGGATGTCTCTAGTTTATTTAGATTCAAGTGCATCGTGCTTGCGCTGCACGTGCATTTAATGAACTTAAAGTTAGATAAACCCAGTCAAACTTATCTAGGCCATTCTATTCCTATCTAACTTCTACCTAAACACACATTAGGTTAACTAGAAACGTATTGAGAAAAATAAGAGAAACCTAGATGAATAGTATATAAAGGTTGCGAAACCCGTACGCTATTTGGTTGATTATTTGTATATGCTAATATTATAACCCTAAAACAAAAATAAACATATCAGGTTAGAGCACTAACACCTACTATTAAGAATAAATTATGAGGAAAAGAAAAAAGTGATCTCCAAGTCCTCCTTTCACGTCTTCCATATTATATATACAAAGGAGACATAGAAAATGAGTACTTGATTTTTTTGTGAATTTGGTAGATGTTAGTAGTTTCCAACTAAAAATGTATAAATATGATGAAGCCGTGATGGAAAGAAGACATATTATTTAATAAATTGGCTAATAATAGGAATTATATAAAAACCGAGGGGGTTTATTAAAATAAGAGTGGGCTCTAGGGAGGGGCCATAGGGTGTCATTTTTGTCAGTTTATTCGGCCGCACGAGCGCACATCCTGTGAGTTGTGACCTCCAAAGATTTTCTGGTGTACACTTGCTAGATATTTTTATTTGACATTTATCTTTAATAGTGGGATGTTAAATTTAGGACCAATACACGTCGAAAACACTGGTCCAAATCCAATAAATACACTGGCTTTTTGTATTTTTCGAAAAAAAAAATTTGTATTTTAGAAAACACATACAGAAAAAGTTAATTTTTTTTTTGATAACATCGTAATGGTTTAGTGAAGTTCACTATGAATTAGCATGTTAATCCTAGATCAAAAATCGATTTCCTTCAGATTTTCTTATGTGATTGAGTGATATGAATCTTTAACTTCTACGTAGAACAATTGAATTTGCATGTCGGTTGGATTTTGGTACACGGAGCAACTTTTGTTTAGTCAAAAATAAAATCTTTTGGCAGATATAAATATGTAAGGGTCGAGGTCTCAAAGAAAAGACGAATAGCTGATATGATTTGAAAAATCTTACACGTCGTAATCATGGAATTAATAATGAACATGATAACTTTTTTCTTAATAGAAAGCTTTTGCATAAAAATAGCGGAATCATCGCATTCAAATCTGCCTGATTTCTAGTCCAACCATCCCCTTTTCACGTAAATCCAATCTTGTTCAATACCTCTTCTCTATTCATTTTCTTCTAAATTAAAAAAGATATTGAGTAGAACACGTATGGTTTAACAGTATATATAATTATACAGACGCACGAAAGTTTGTCTGTATATATGTAATTAAGTAATAACCAATGGATTACATCCACCACTTTAGGCGAACATTATAATATGGTACATGATATAACTTATTATAGTTTTTCTTTTGTGATCTTATTACTTATTATAGTTACTATACTATAAATAAACTATTAAAAAACCCCACCCATCAATCTCGTGATTATACACAGGAAAGATAAAACCAAAAAAAAAAAATCTGAAGATAAAACCAAAAATAAATAAGTCACAAGGTCTCTGAGTCGTGTGTCTAGCATACCCAAAGGACAAAATCTAGGTGCTTGAAATTTCAGCGCATAGATGATAGATTCAACAATCTACGCTAAGAACCTGAGTTATCTTGTGATTACGTGAACCAAACGACGTGCTTCCCTGTTTTTTTTTCTTATAATACGCTTACCACATTTTTGTAAACTTCAACTTTTATTTCGTGAAATGATATTTAGGCCATGTTTATCCACGGTCTCTTAAGGTGGGGTTATTAATTTAAATTAACTCGTTTTTTAGTTTTTTTTTTCAAAAAAAAATTTTTGGTTAAGAGACGGCTATTAAGTCTCTTATTTAAGAGACGTCTCTTAAGTTTTCTTAGTTAAAGGTTAAGAAACGGTTCTTAGAAAAGTTAAGAACCCCTGCTAAGAGACTTCCAATAAACATGCCCTTACGTTTTTAGCAGAAAGAACAACAAAGGAAAGAACATAAGACCAAAGCAATAAGAAATTCGAGCACACGGACATATGTTTTCTGATTAAAGCAGGGTATTAATCATATTATGTTAGGGCATCCACAATGGGGAGTCCTTAAGCAGAGTCTTTAGGAAAAAATAATATAATAATTAGTGGACTTCATGAATAGTTAATGATTTGATCCTTAAAATCATTTCCTAAGGACTGATTCTTAAGGAGTTCTTACACTGTTTGCGGGCTTCCGCGACACGTGGCGATCCACGATTAATTGATATTTTTTTAATAATCTGAAAATAAAATAAAAAATGAATAGTGAAGGATCCCTAGTGGTTTTCACCGTTGCGAATGCTGTCACTTAAACATGTGATGAACTATAACAACATAAGTTACATAATAACGAGTTGGTTTTGCTATACAGTATATGATATCGAATGTATTGTCATCGGCAAAATACATGCACGACGTATCTTTAATTAGTTTTAAATTTATAATAGTGCAAATCTCTCAAATATATGTTTTTATAATTTTTGTTACAAAAATATTTTTTTTTTTTAAATAGCAAAAATAAATTCTTTTTTTTTTATTTTAAAAAAATAATATATATCTTTTTAATTTTAAATATCATATCCACCCCATAACTATAAGTTTTAAGTATAAATTAGTTAATCCAAATAATATAAATATATGTTTACACCATTTAATAAAATTTATTTTGGTTCAATTTTTCTGTAAAATCTATTTTGGTTCAATTTTTCTTTAAAATCTATTTTGGTGACAAAAAAAATTAAGTTTATCTTAAGATATTCATCTTTGTATAATACTGTGTATAAGCTATTTACAATATTTTTTTCTTCTGGAAAGTACGTTTGGTTTGGTCGAGGAATCAACTTCTGAGCAAAGTCGATATTTTTAGGTAGATTTTAGGTTGAAATCCTGATCCTCGCTATACATCTACGGTTGAATTTATATGGAAAATGAGAATAAATAAATAAACACACGCATCATGCAGAAGATATAAACAAATTGAACATTAGTGATTCACTACAATGACTAATATTAATCAAATGAATAAGTTAAGGGAAAGTGACATTCTTGATTTAAGAAGTCAGTCGTCGACCCATGTTGACATAGCAAGCCACTTCCCCCACTGATCTCTTCGTCCATCTTTATCTCTAATCTCATATTTTGATCTAAATCATATATCGATTTAGGGTTTTAAACTATGAATCATTTAGGCTTTCAACTTCAAATCAACTTTATTTTTGAGTGGGCCTTAGGAAAAAGAGTGAAGAAAATAATTTGATCAGCTTGTATGGGTTTTGAATGTAGGGATGGTGGAAAAAAAAACAAATATGGCTATGTGTCACATTTATATGAGTTTATCTATACCAGTACCGTACTGGTGTGGTGATATATAAACCAAGTTTTACTCTACTTATAATCATCTTGTATAGGGATGTTAAAACAGGCTATCTGGGCCTATTTAGGCCCGCCATTTAGACCATGCCCATTAAAACATGAATCATGTATATAGGTCATGAGGAGGTTTTTTGTTTCTCCTGATTTAGGTAATTAGACTATTAGATTTCTGTTTTGACTTTGATTATTAATCCATGGTGTTGTGCTGATCCATGTATGGAGTTGCAAGCCTTGTGTTTTCTCTTTGAGATGAGTCAATTGACCAGAACTAAAAAGATGTACAGGTAGGCTTATTATTCATGTACAGCACCCTAGAACAAATAAAAACGGAGGCGAAAGTGCTTAATGACTTTATTTATTTATTATTGAATATCCAATCTATTGATCAAAATAAATCATATTTACAAGAGATATGTGTAAGCTATGCTAGAAAAGAAAAAAAAATGAAAGAAAATGTTCAAACTATCTTTTTAAAAGCCATGCAAATCGTAGGATATGCGATTCCGAACCAATTTCCCAATCCTGCGGGTGAGTTCATCCACTGAGACCCAGCCACCTCCATGTCTTCTTGAATTCCTCTCAGTAGTTAATATCAAATGCTTATTTTTAAAAATTATTTAGGAGTTATTGAATTATATTATTTTAATTAAGCATATTATTTCTGATTTATTGAATTTTGATGTTTTAATGTACTTGATTTTGCAGAATATTCAACTTTGGTATAATATTATTTCTAAAATTTGAGTTAAATTTTAATCTGGTGTAGGTTTCTTATTTTTGGGTTATTTTAACTATAATTTCATATTTTTTACTTTTGGTTTATTATGGGCTTTGTGAATTTTTGAAAAACAAAATCAATTATAAAATTTATAAACTAATAAAGTTTTAAAATTAAGAATACTATTTTTTAAGATCAGTTTAAGATTGTATTATTTAAAATATAATTTTATATTAAGATTACAAATGAACATAAATTTGATTGTGGAATCTTAATGGTTTCACTAACAGTTCATTAATGCTTCTACACTAAAAACGTTTAGGTTTCGATTCTTTGGCAAAAGCAATGTAGATTTATGGAGAAAATGCTTACTAGATATCATCATGGTAGAAAAAGCACCCGCCAAGTGTGATTCTCATAAGATGCGCAATCAGAAATGTATCATTATAATACAAGTAGAATTATCAGTTATAGAACCGTGTATTATATTTTTCAAAATTTGTAATGACATAATTATATAACATCAAAAAAACATAAATTTAATTAAAGCTACTTAATACTTTAGAAAGCTTCCTTGTAACAACATATATGGTTTTCTTTTGTGCGCGCAACACTAATTAGAAATTGTATGTGTCACATTCTAAATAAAAATCTTGTTTCTCATAGAGTAACAAATATCATATGTATTAAAAACTTTAGTTGACTCTATTACATGTTATAATTACTGCCTCAATAAACTGTGGAGCTAATTGAGTTATTTAAAACCTTCTTCCATTATATAGTCATTTTATGATATGTTTAATTAAATTACATATTTTAAATATAAAATACTATATGTGTTATATTAAAGATATTGTGTTTTTGATAATAAGATGATTTAGAAATAAATATTAGCAAAAAGATAAATAAAAACTCTAAATAATGAAATTTTAATAATGAATTGATTTATTAAAGTTATCATTGTAATTAACTGCTATAAAAAATTAAACGTGAGAACGATATATATAAATTGATTTTTTTATATAATATTATAAGAGTTTAGTAATAAATATTTCAGTGGGCCGTAGATAAGCCCATTAACCGAGCAATGGGCTTTTGTTATAATTGCCTTTCTAATTATTATTTCTTTCTTTGTTGGTCAACATTATCTCCCTAAAATGTATATATACATACAACATACTTAGCGGAAAAAGGAAGTAATCTTAAATTCATATCTTTTTGTAAAACTATGACCTGGTCTCGTTAAGACTAAAACAGTCCATAACACATCAGCATTACTCTTTCCATTAATTAATTACCCTCATTACAGTCAATTTTTTCCAATATTATTAAATGTTTTTCTCCAAAATTTAAAGAAAGTGATTAATTATAAAGATAATAAAATCTGTATCTAAAGATAATACGGTCTTCACAAACTCTTTACCATTCACCAAGACGGCAAAAAAAAAGGATGTCGACAGTTTCACCCTCCTCTCAACTAGTTCAGGTGGTTCCAGACAACCCCAACAACACTGGCGACTCCTCTTCTACGGTCAAGTACGAAGATCTTGTCCGTAACTCCGACATCTTCCTGGAACATCTCAAAGCTCTGCTCGGATTGTCCGGGCAAACACTTAAGTGAGTTTCGTTTTCCTTTCCCTCGCGTTTGTTGGGTTTGTGAGACTATTTTGTTGGGTTTAAGATTGTAAAGGAGATAAAAAAAAAAAAACTTTAGTTTATGGGTATTGTCAGTTTCTCGTGCTGATTAAATTGAATGGGTTTGATCTTGTGTTCAGTGATGATTGTAGAGCTGGGCATGCAGTTTTTTTTTGGTTCGTGTTGCGGTTTGAGATTGGTTAGGGTTGTTGATATGTTGTGTGGTAACCGTTACGTTTTTTGTGCTTAGTGGATATTCTAATTAGGGTTATATGGAATCTGTTATTGGTGCAGTTAAAGACACATCCTTTATGTCACCGTTCAATTGGGTTTATAGTCTTCTTTACCTGTGTATATGTGTGTTTTGGAAACTATCTTGTTGATAAGGAAACTAAAATCAAATTTGGATTTGGTGTTCACTAATCTGAAATGTTGTGATTAAGATCTAATGAACAACAAGGTTAGGGCTTTATATGTTGTTTTGTATATTGTTGTTTTGTATATTGTTGTTCTCTATATTTTTTATTGAAACATTGTTATGTTTCTGTGAAAGGGTTCCTACGGTGGGAGGGAACACTCTGGACCTGCATCGCCTTTTCGTTGAGGTTACATCTCGTGGTGGGATTGCAAAGGTACTGTCATTAATCAAGAACTACTCAGTTACATTGTTAGGAGATATTTGTCCATTTGAGTATTGAAAATCTGTTTTTTTTTTTGTTATTAAAAGGTGATTGAGGATCGGAGATGGAGAGAAGTGATAGGTGCATTCAACTTTCCGAACACAATCACAAGTGCGTCATTTGTGCTGAGGAGGTACTACTTCAAGTTCCTTTTTCAGATGGAGCATGTTTATTACCTCAAGCAATCAGCTTCTTCAATGAAGTCACCAGGTTTCCAACACTCAACTTCTTTCTTTTTCTTTCTTTCCTTTACTTTGTAACATGCTGAGACACCATAACTCTTATGATTTTCAGAGGAAGCAATGAATAGCCTGCCCCTAAACCTGGAGGAAGGTATTTAAAAAGTTTCCCTAACTCTGTGGCTTTGTTTTTATTTAGTCCACATCCTTATTCATGCATCAGCTTGTATGTATGTAGTATTCTATTAGATAGACTTTGTTATAGATTCTCTTTATATAATGTCTACTGGTTCTTTCATTTGACATTCAGGTTCATTATTCCTCACTGGTTTCTGAGTTAAGTTGTTACAGTAGCTTCTCTATATATAAACCAAGTCTACTGCCTCATTCATTCAACATTCAAGTTCATTAGTTTCCCCATAGGTTAAAACATTTCTGAGTTAACTTATAGAAATAAGGCTCAGTATTTAAGCTCTATCTGCTTCAGTTGCTTATCCGTTTACTGTTTAAGACTACTGCATAGATTAACCACTTTGTGTATGATTAATTTCCACTTTGTGGAATTTGCAGGCACTGATGAATCACAAATTGGGAGGGTGCTTGACGGAGTCATTGATGGGAAGTTCGAGAGTGGATATCTGGTGACGATGAAAATGGGTTCTCGAGTGCTGAAAGGAGTGATTTACCATGGTGCTAAAAGGCCAAGTCAGCCCCAACAAACTCTGGGATCACCACCTTCAGCCATGGCACCAGCCTCCCAACGCCGAGCTAAGAAGAAAGCAAAAGTGGCTATAGTTGATTCTCAGAAACCCAAATGCCACAGGAGTGGCTACAACTTCTTCTTCGCTGAGCAGTACGCTAGGCTCAAACCTGAGTACCATGGAAAAGAAAGGATCATCACCAAGATGATAGGACGCATGTGGAGCAATCTCTCCGAATCTGAGAAACAGGTAACTGACTTATAGTCATATCATCAAATCAAATCCAGTGTTTGCTTACAGTTTGATATCATCTTCTTATAGGTTTATCAAGACAAAGGAGTTAAGGATGTGGAGAGGTACAGAAGTGAGATGCTGGAGTACAAGTCTGCACATGACTCTGGAGCTTCTGCTTCTGCTTCTGCAGCAGCCACCGTGGCTCAGTAGTCTTCTCTGTTTATGACATTTCTCTTTCTTTCTTTCTCTGGACACGTTCTTTTTATTTTATCATTTTATGTCTTTGATCAGTTGCAGAACATGCCATGTTTATGGTTATAGGGTTAGTAAAGAGGTTACTAACTGCGCATTAATGTATTACTTCTTGTTTTGCTTAATGATCATATACCATCAATTTTTCTCTTGTTTCCTTGTTTTAAACTTGGGAATATATATTCTCTGTTGTTGCAAAACTTCAAATTAACTATTGTCATTAGCCTGACCAATTTGCAAAACTCAATAGACATCACACTAACTATTATTGAATGCCTAAAACCCGAGTGAAACACCTGAACATATACAAAATATATAGATTCAAATAACTAGTTACATTGTGATAGTTTTTAATTCTGATTTGATCTACCAAACAACAAAATCTATTTATATTAAGATAGATGCTGACAGGATGTTCCTTGAATCCCATTTTTGTTGTTAGTTTTCAGGAGTCTCTTTCAACTTGGTCTTCAACATAAAGCTTGTTTGATAATGAATTAATAATGCAATGAATGATTTTGATGCCAACATGTCATATTTGGGAAGAATGCGTTCAAGACAACACAAACTTTTGTGAGACACTTCATTCATGTTTTCAAAAGTGAAACAACTAACCAACACTTACTGTACACATCTTGAACCCTTGCAAGCAAAAGGAAACAGCACACAAGCCGGCAAAGGAAACAAAAGACACTAACTACATAGGATTTGCACAACACATCATTTACACCTTTAGGACATCCATTATATCTATGCTCTTGCTTCTGTTTCTCCATGAGCTCTCTTTTATTCCTTGGACGGGTTGTGTATACTTTTCTTCTTTGCTTAAAGAAACGAATCAAGGTAGGAATAGTTTCTGCGCCGATGATACTCAAGGAGGCTACCATAAGTGCGGTCCCATACCCCAATGAAGAGCGCCTCTGTGTCAGGGCTGAAAGATATTCCAGAGATCTCCCCAAAGAAGTCGATTTCCTGTTCTGTTTCATACCCCTTTGAGACGTCATAGACATGGACAAAGTCAGCCGGTTCGGCCATGGCCATGTATTTCCCATCAGATGTGTAGCGGATTGACCGGATTGCTCCAAGGTTACCCTTCAAGACAGCAACGGACTGAGATAAGTTACGGATATCCCATACACGACAGGTCTTGTCTTGGTTTCCAGTCGAGAAGTTGATGCCGTCAGGATGCCACGCAGAGGCAAAGGAATAATCAAAATGTCCTGATAGTGTTTCCAGCGTCTGTAGAGGATGTTCCAAAGATTTGGCATTATAAAACACATCCCTGATGACCAACCATTTGAGACTAAGCGATGTACCTTTCCCGTGTTCGGGTCAACTATAAGGCCCTCTGGATTGTCGCCAACAATAGCCAGTAATTTACCATTAGGACTCAAAGATGCGTGCTGTAACAAAAGGAAAACAAAAGAACAGCATTCCTGTTAGATCATTCAGTGTACATGTATATATATCACATGGATTTGGTATACTGGAGAAATGGGGTTATAAAAGCTGATGCAAATAAGATATTTGGAATATTCCAAATATTTATCTGCATCAAAAGCCTAATTGAAACGCAGAGTTATGCTAAAGTAAAAGCAAAACCATGAAAGAGGCAAGGACTTTACATTCACAGGCCAAGGAAAACGAAAATGCTTAACAAGCTGGTATCTCTCCATGTCAAAGTCTCTAACTCCACAGTCATTATTCGAGGCAGTAAAATGAAGGGCGCCACTGTGAAAAGTAGATAAAAACAAAGTTAGAAGCAGTGATTTTAACAGTATTATGTGGACCCTTCAGCCAAGACGAGCAGAAACCTGGGTTTGTTGTAGATCTCAATAGCATTGGTAATAGCATTATCATCATATGTCGTACGAGAGCAAAAGCTGACGCCCGGTCTATCAAGATGCTGAAACCATTGTGGAAAGTATAAACAAATGACGCTTGTCAACGAGAATGCATGTAACGAAAACGTGACTACTACTCGATAATCAATATATCTAGAGACTCTTACCTTGCAGATAAGTTCTCCTTGAAATCCACCAGCAACAAGAAAGTCGTCTTTTACAGCAAGTGTACTCACTTGAGTCTGTGTAAATCCTTCCAGCAAGCTTCCAGGATGTTTCTTAATGCACCAAACAAAGAAAAGACCAGATCAGAATCAAAATATATTAGTAATATAGTTGCATCTAAGTATAATAACTTTAGATTCTGGCAGAAAAAACTAACCTCGGATGGTGCAACATGACCACGAACATTGAGAACTTCCTTCTTTCCAGACGTTAGAGAAGAATAGTGTGTTAGCAGGAAATTTGACATAAGATATACGTCGTGCTTGGAAGTTGCCCACACCAAGTTCCTCAACTATTTAAAACCAATCAAGATTCATGATCAGATGGAATTTGTTTCATTACTAGATACACATTAAGTCCTCAACCACTTCAACACACAAAGAACAAGACTATCAACTAGTCCAAAAAGGAACCTGGAAATGAAGGATAGTAGATTTGATAGATCTTGAATTACGCCAGAAGTCATAAAACTGTGCCCCTTTCTGTGTGACATTGCAAACCTGAATCCATGCACATACAATATGCATATTAAGTAGAGGCTATGCTAACAAAAAAATGGAGGATGAGAGAATGAAAATGCTTTTACTTTTTCAGATGATTCTCCGGAATTAGGGACATTTTCATAGTTCTTATACTGTAGTAACCTAGTTTGTCTGTATTTCTCTCTAGAGATACTAAGCCTGTCCCAGGGAATCCCCTGGATATCCTTCCCTTTCCGAGCTTGTTCTGCCGATGTATCAGCTATTTTATTATTCTGCAAAACCATACATTATAAGCTGAAACAGAGATGATGAAGTTAAGACAAAAAAACAAAAAAAATAGAGAAGCAAAGTATATATACAGAGTAGTCAAATTCCTCAACGTCAGAATCTGATGCAGCACCGCCACGGAACTCGTCATCCATCTCATCATCTTGAATCTCATGATCATCTACTTCCATGTACTCCGCATCAGCATCATGATCTCTTTGGTAATTGGACATTCTCTCTTTTTAGCAAGAGGCACCTGCGTATACAAAAAAAAAAAACATGGACTATGAACAACACATGCAGTTCCTTGGGGGTTACCGAAGATCAGGACAAAACACACAACCATCGTAATCCAGTTCCGACACACTTAAAATTAGTTTAAATTCACACGAGTTCATTACAGGCACGAAAGCATTAGATTCTGGAAAGCTATCATATAAAACAAAGCCGACAAAACTGGAAAAACAAAAACACATCTGAAACAATTTAAATTTAACCAGTTCATGCACGCAAACACACAAACCCTAACAATCACATCTAAAGTAATAGATGAAAGGTTTGGTACAAACCCTAGGAGGGATCAAACCGAAAACGAATCGTCACGCTTCTTTGTTTTCGATGAGAAATTTCAGGAACAAATCCGAGAATATAGTCCTCCTAATCTCAATTACGAGTTCATAATGATAAATTAAAATAATAATATCTTCAGGGTGGATCGGCCGCGAGAGATAACCAGAAAAGAAAACGGGAAGAAGAAGAGAGAGATTGAACATACAAATTTATCGAAAACTTTATTGAATTAATCACATTAAAATATGACCAGATTTTTGGCTTTTCGGACATTTTTTGACATGTTCACCCTTGCTTAGATCCGCCTAAAGTTTCACACAGTTATACTTTATAAGGGTAGGTTTGTCTTTCTTTATTTTTAATTAAAACATTATCTTCGGAGTTCGGACACAGAGAGACATACTCTACTGTGCACTACTTTATTATTCCCGATAACCCACGTCGTCTTGTTTATGGTAATGGACCCATTACAAATATTTCCAGTTTTTTTTTTCTTATTTAAAATTATTACACAAACTATTCCTGGTTAAATTCAATTAATCACATTAAAATATGACAACTTTATTTAAGTTCAACTTTCAATAACCATGTTTAATGGATTCAGCAAGTGAAGCTGTGAAGGTAATGAATCACAAAGTTATCATTTTTGTAGAGTGCTTTTACTAGATGTTAAAATTATCTTCTCTACAAAAAAAACCTCTTTAATCATTCAGAGTGTTTTACAAAATAGTAGCTTCTGAAGAAATTGATGTCCGTGGCCTTTTCGGATTATTGGGCATGAGTCATATAAATGGGCTTTGATGTTTGTTTGAGGCATAAAACGGCCCAGGAGAAAAGGGCCCAAAAAAGAAGACGCCGTTGCCGGCGATCGAACCCGGGTCACCCGCGTGACAGGCGGGAATACTTACCACTATACTACAACGACTTGTTGTTAGTTTCCACAAAACTAAAAATAAAATCTTTTAAAACCAACCACCAGAGCTAATTTTTAGTGTAGTTCACTTCACCATTTACATATTAACTGTTTACTAATGTACACTGATATTCCATCTTAACTTTACTTTTGGTCAGCTACCCATTTACTTTCTCTTCCATTCATAAAAAGTGAAAAATGGAGAATTACAATTCGCACAAGATAATCAATTTTCCAATCTTTTCATAAGACCATTGTAAATTAACAAAACTTGTAACCTTCTAAAAGTAACTAAGAATATTCATTTTTTTCTGTGGAGGGAAAGCCAAAAGGAATGAGCTTTACTTGTTAAAATTTCCAAAACGTTAAACAGATTCAAGTTTATTGAAACCACATTAGAATCAGATCTACATCTTTGTGTTCGTGAGATCATCAGAGCTTTCAGTTAAGACCCACCTTGCTTCACACCAGACTCTCTTCCACGGTATTTATATAGCATCTAACCAAAAGAAAGAGCAAATGTGAAAAAAGTTCATCAGACTGTTCTTGTTAAATACAAACAGTTGAGGAACTGCAAAGAAACTCGTTTCTGGTATTCAAATGAACCAACCAACTAACCTTCATGAGGATCTTCATGTACAAAGAAACTGGCAGCTACTATCAAATAACAAAGAATGAGCATCAACCCTTTGAAGTAATTCGATGTCCCTTCCTGTGGTTACATACAACATCAATCATCACTTATTAGTTTTCTATTACCATTATCAACCTATAAGGTGGACTTCTTTACCCCACCTGGAGAAAAAAAGCTACTACTATAACGGTGATGAACAGCATCGCTGTCTCAAAAAGCTGGAAGTTCAAGTCCATCTGTTCACCCATCATCCATCCAATCACCACGCAGAATGGGACCTAACCATATCAAGCAGCAACAGAGGTTAATAAACAAGCCTTGTGGCCAAAGATGATATACTACTGCTCTTACAATGCATTCATGATACATACCACAAACATGGAAATCTGGATAGAGGAACCAATAGCCACTCCCAAGGACAGATCCTGTAGAGGTCAAACAACGTTCAATCATGTCTCAAGGCTAGCTGAGAATGAAGAGCATATAGATGTTACAACTCAAGAACTACTCTACCTACCAGTTTATCTTTCATGGCAAACATGATAGCGCCTGCATGTTCGGCTGCATTCCCAACGATAGGAAGCAATATGACACTGATAAAAGCTATTGGTATGTTCCAAGAGACCGAGGCACCCTGAGAAAACAATTACATTACTTAGTTGTCGGGATTGTCGAGCAAAATACTGCAATGTAAGCCAGTGGACAGATCATATGGCCAGTGAATGTAGGCCAAGTTAACTAGGAAAACGCAATGTTGAATTACCTCTATGGCATCAACAAGATAGCCAGAGAGAAGAGAGACCCAAGCAGTCAAGATTGAGAGCCATATGATAGCTTCCCACTTGGAGATCTCAGGATCTTCATCTTCAGCAGAAGTTTCTTCGTTCTGATTTGTTTCCTGGAGTTCACATCATACATCAAACAAGAAGGTAAGACCAGGTCGAACAGAATTACACAAACCAAATAGTTTTATGTCTGGTGGTTTATATACATAGAATGGACAGCTGTAAAAGAAACAAACCTCTTCAATAGGGATATAAGAATTAGACTGGCTCTTTAACTGGAAGAAGAGGTAAGCCGCGTAGGCTATAAGCATTATGCAACTGCTGAACCTTGACAGGGCCAGCTCTGATGATCCAGCATGAACCTCACTATGCGTGTAGTGAAGAACAGCCGGGAAGAGTATCCCCATGACAGCCATCAAAAGCAATCCTGAGTTCACAACTGCAATTCCCTAGATGCAGAAGAACAAGGGTCATAAAAAACGTTCAAGAATAGCAAAACAACAAAAGAGAATAGAATACACTGAAGAAATGGATAAGGACTCTTACTTTGTCAAATACTTGGTCTTTCTGGTAAAACACTAGACCACCGCAGAAGAAAGCGCAGCCAAGTACAAGTAACATGTTAGACAGAATCGATCCTAGTAACGTCAGCTGAACAACACGTATCATTCCATTTTTCAAAGCGAAAATTGATATGATAAGTTCTGTTACATTCCCGAATGTAGCATTTAGGAGGCCTCCAACTGCAAAATTTTTACATCATGTCAAATAATATCATGAAAAAAGGAGTTGCCTGTTTCAGAATAACCAAATCATACCAGTCGGGCCCGTGTAAAATGCCAGTTGCCTGTTTCAAATAAGCCAATACTTATACATAAGTCTCACAAACAAGACAATGGTACGGTAAGTTTTTGCTATAAGTTCTTACTCCGTAGCATATCCTAGACGTTCAGCCAATGGTGTAATGCCTATTAAGCTCAGCAAGAACACCCACCCCTGAGCCAGAGAAAGAATCATTTCTTGAGAATCAACTCTTAGGACATGAAATGAAACTACTAGTATTGTATTAGTACACTAAACTCCAACAATGTACCTTACTGTCTATCATGTAGTGAACCAATATTGCTAGAGGACCAAAAGGTAACAACAGATTGATTTTATTAGACAAAATCACAATCTTGATGCTCCTAAGAACACTGTTCTTCGGTGATTTAGCTGCGTGTTCAGAGAAACTTGGAGAAAGTGATCCTTGCTCCATCAAAGAAGCTGCTTTAGTTTGCGTGGCATCTTCTTCTTTTCCAAACAGACTTTTGCGCTCAAGTTCATTAACCGACCCCATCTGCTACAGTGAATCATATTTTCATTAAGCTAATCTTACAAAAGCTCAGCCAGTCCAGAAATAAAAGACCATGTTGCTGTTAACTTACTTCAACTTGTGCTTGGATTAGAGCCGGGACTTTACAATGACTCATACCCTGGTGCTACCAAAACATGGACCAAGGATAATGCAACCTGGGAACAGAGTTACACATGAAAACATTCAAAGCCTATAAAAGGCAGAGTCTTTTGGGTAACTGTTACTTCACATTAGGGAAACAATCATAACAAAGCAACCAAAAATTACTCATTCCTTTATGATCAATCTTTAAAAACCCTAAACAAAAGACCTTACAACAGAGAGAAAGTTCATGAATCCGGAAGAAAGTCGAGTGCTTTAAGAATAAAGGAGACAACTTTTACCTCGAAGTCAACGAAGGGTCAGAGAAGAAGAACCGTACAAGTTGCAGAAACCATATCAGAGCATAAACAACAACGACTTTGAAGTTTCTATTTATATATATATTTTTTTTTTATCTGCTGGAGACGAAGGTGGAGAAGTGAAGCGTAATATGAATTGATAAAATAACAATAATAGTTTCATGAACGTGATTCCATGATCTGGATGGAGGTGTAGAATCAAATCCTTTGGATCTCAGATAATGCTAGTTGAAGAAGAGCACGAGCGAGGAAGTTTCGATCTTGGTTGAAGGTTGAAACCTTTCATCAGTTTGAAGAGAAAAAAGTCTTTTTTTTCTTTTACTGAAGACGAAGAAGACACATGTAACGGCGTCGTTTAATGTTTTGTCCTAAGAAAATTAACCCGCGAATCTTATAAATATATATCAGAATAAAACGAAATTAATTCATTTGGGTTTCGATTACTTTTTTTTTTTTAAGGGTTGACCAAAAAAAAATTTAGTTTCTACAAATCAGTGAAAAGACAGGTGCTAACTTTCAATTAGTCGTACAAATCTTTTTTTTAAAAAACATTGCCTAGTACATAAAGACATGGATTTCTTTTCTTTTTTTTTTCATATTCAAACATGGAATGATTATTTCTTCTAAAGGTAAAAGGAGAAAAAATCAAACTAAACTGAAAATATCTTTCAAGTATAAATATCAAGCTTGTTGATAAACTTATAAATAGATTGATTACAAAAACATGGCATGTATCCCACTATCTATTTTATATGGACCACCAATAACGATTGTCCATAAATTGATAAAATCTTCCAATTGAATCGAGACTAGAGATCAAGTTTCAACCCCACTTTTTTATGCTATAGTTATGTTAGACTTTTATTAATACTTTTGAAATAATTCATTTTCTCCCATAGAGATGTATAAGGATTATTCCGAGCTTAAGTTTAATTGGTTTTTGTGACAACTCGTCCCGTGGACCTCACTGTTTCATGGACTTCAGGTTCATAGTATTACAGAGCACCAACTCTAACCCTTTCATAAGTTCTCATTAACTTCATAATTAGATTGTTGGTAAAACTCAAACTCAGATCCTCACCATTTAACAACACTCCCACAAAAAAAGCTGTAAAGAACAGAAACATAAACAAAAACATTGGTTTGGTTTTTACATAAGATCAACTTGAGGATAATGGAGCAAAGGTATATGAAACAACCAGATTTTACATTTAAAAAGAAAAATGATAAAGGGGAGAATACAAAATTCAAAACCAAAAATGAAATGATGATAAAAAAAAATCTGACAAAGGTAGAATACAGACACGAGTAGAGATTGTTCGTGTTCCTATGTTTGTTTGTTTTTTTATATAAGCAACGAACAAGACAAGAGAGAACAAAGAGAAAGATTGTATCATTTGCAGGCCATAAGCATGGAGTTTATCACATGCATTATAAGTCTTGTGGCAGACACGTCGCAGCCTGGTGCGTTGCGATGGTGGTGCATAATCTGATACACTTGCTCAAAGATTGGGCGACCGTGAACAGCTACCATCGGGTCTGATGGGTTAATTGCTGCAACCACATCGGTCATCCACGCAAGCTTACGGGATGTGTCCTTGCTGATGTCGCAGGCTAGCTGCTGCAGTAGTGACAGAAGCACGCCTTGGCTCAGAGGAAGCGGATTCATCGCCAGTAGTCCACGCAAATCCACCTGAATTGGCAAAAACCCCATGTCATGGGGATATGATGGGATCTTCTGTAAAACTGATGATCAATTGCGCAAAACTAAATACTCACCTGTGAGCAAAGCCATGATACTATGGAGACATCGCTTCTCTGTAAAGCCGAAGTAAAAGACTCTTCGTATTTGCGTTCCGATATCAACCTGGATAGTTCTGTAATTGGGTCTGCTTCAACCTGAAAGGAATACATGTTGCGATTATCAACTTGGGATTCTTCAAGGAACCATAAATGATTCTCTTTTCATTCACTCTCCGGCTCCAATCATAAGAGACAATACAGAACAAAACGAAGCAAGGTATCAAAGAGGGCGAGAACTCTAAACTCTCCTCTTCTAAGCGCAAAGCAAGGTCCTAGACCAATTCTATATGCTTACTTCTACCTAAATTTCCTTTGGTAGCTCTCTAGCTAACCCAAATCAACTATGATTGCTGAGCAGCTACAATTAACTACAAGCCACCTTAGGGTAAGTACACTAGTACAGTGCTCTTGCAGTAGACTAACACAAGGCTTTTCACATTCATAGGTATGATCAGTTCGAGAGATGTGAAAACCTTTTCAAGAAGAGCACCCAAAGGTCCACTACTTCTTTGAGAAACCAAGGTGTTTGATCCACTAGAATTTGCTCCAGCGGCTGCGAGAGCTAAGCGATTCCTTTGGCTCTCCGCTAATTCACGGCTTAAGGCTTGAGCAACTGACGACGCAGAAGTAATGGTTTCCTGTAATTCGTGCAACAACTTTCTTAAGCAAGAGGAATAATAAACTGACTCGATTTTGCAACCATATTACTGCTGGGAAGAAAGATTGTTTTCCACCATACCTTTAAAGTATGAGCAAGCTGGGAGTGTCCAGCGTCAAACCGTTGTTGTGCGGCGTTTGTGTGCTCGGCCATTCCTTTCTGAAAGGCTGCGTCTACTTGCTCAAACATGGTCTTGCATGACCTCTCAAAGGAAGGTATGAGTGAGGCCTCCAGACCCGACCTAAGAGCTTCCTGAAAATTATGAATGGCAGATATATAAAAGATCAGCTCTGTTTCCGCCTAAGCTATGATATCGTTAAGACTTGCAGTACGTCTAAATAAATAATTTTAAATATGCTGAATTGCAATTTACCTGGAGAGCTTGCCTGCCAAATGTCTGAAACTGGGTTTGAATTTGCTTGGTTATGGTTGCCTCAAGCTTTGAATTAACAGATTTGTCAAGCTGATTGACTGCTTTGTCACCAAGTCCTCTCTGCATAAAAGAAAGAAAAATCACACTTTTTCAACAATACAATAATACAGAGAGAAATCAGCTCTACCAATTACAAGCAAAAGTCTAACCTGGAAGGACTCCGTGATTGAAGAAGATACAGTTTTTTCAATAGCTGGTGTTACTGCACGAGCTATGGCTGGAACAATTGTAGCAAACTCCTTCTTTATCGTTTTCTCAAACATTGCATTTAACTCTTTGCTCATGAAGTTTGTCATTGCATTCACAATTTGCTGTGAATGGTCACGCATTGCCTTTTCATTCTTAACGGTCTCCTCTTGTAAGCGGGCCCAAAGAGCATCAGCATTTGACTTGCTGGATTTCTCAATCATTCGCCCTAAAGCCACTTCTAGTCTTTTACCTTCTTTAGTGACAGGGCCATTGACAACACTGGACAATTGTCTCTGCATCTCCTTCTGTGAAACCATTATCTGGGAAATAATGTTCCAAGTCAACAAATATTTAACAAATTACCAAGACAAGTCTTAAGAAGAAAATAATAACCTATCATCGAAAAATGCAACTTTCATAGAAATTACAATCTCTTACGATTGCTACAAAGGAACATGTTATATGCCAAATCAAAATAACGGCAAGTCAAGTAATAGGGTACTAATTAATTTTAATATCAAAATCTCACCTGATTCATTGTTTCTTGCAAAGCTAAGATAGGTTGGCTTGAGCTCTGAGTTTGCTCATTGTAGGTATCAGCCAGATTAGCAACATTTGAGGATGTAGATGACAATGCGGGACCCTGTAAGGTTTTGGACTTCTGTTTCTTCCCTTTGCTGTTTGTAGCGGCTGACTGTGGAAGCCCAATAGATAAAACCGACTCAGAAAGCTTTCCAGACACATCTCTTGAGTCAAGATTATCCCCAGCTTGTGCATGTTCATAAGCCTTAGATTCCTCTGCCTCTGTATTAGGATAACAGTCTCTTGCCATCTCAGTGCTGAGATTCAAAGTCTGTGAGTAAAAGATTTTTTCTGTATTTACTGAAGTGCGATGCTCAGTTTCGTCATTATAATTGATTTCACCATTCTGTGTCGAACTTGATTCACCTACTTCCTTCACCTCAACTTCCGTGTCTCTTGAATCAATATTGACGTCCTGGATATTTGGATCTCTATCCCTTTTCTCTTCAGTAGTAATGGAAGCTTCAGCAGACGAAACGCGCATCAAAAACTCCGAAGGAGTTACAAGATGAGTGGGGTGCTTGAAAAAAGCTTGGGGGGTTCGCATCCCAGACACATCATCGTCAGGTGTAACTTCCTTGCCTCTGCCTTCTGAAATTTCCTCCAAATTTCTTTCTCCAACAGCATCTGCTTGCCTATCAACAGAATATACAGAAGAAGGTCCTTGGCCACCGAATTCATCAACAGGAGTCTGATGGCCAGAAAGTGTACTTGATAGTCTGGGACTTAGAGGAAGCTTGGGTGAAGTAGCATACGCCGACCCTGCAGCACTGGTCTCGGATAGCAGCCCGGAAGTGTTAGGCTCACCGTTGGATGAAACAATTACTGGCGCTGTGTTCTCCCCATATGCAGAACCCGCTGGATAAGTCAAAGTATTAGCACCTTTCGATCTATTCACTAAAATAGATGGTTTAGGCACTGAATCAAGTGAAGGTAAACCTGTAAGCTTAATTCCAGATGGTTTTGATATGCCTTCAACCAGATTTGCCTCCTGCGAAACACTGGAATCTGACTTCTCCAAACCCATATTCTCCTCTATAGGAGGAGGCAAACACAAGGATAAGTCTAATGTATACTGCTGGATTGCTTGAGTCTGAACACAATAAACCTTAACAATGGGTTCTTCTGGAGGATCATTAGTCCCGATAAAACTTAATATCGGCATAGTGACTGTAAACTCAGACAAGTAGTCCATCCTTGTATCAGCTGGAGATGAGCCATAGTCCAAATGCACGGCATATATGGCGTTCCTTTTCGCATTTGCAAGCAAGAGGAGGCCTGCGTCAGACAAGGCTATGACTTGGTTGAAAAACGCCACCTCAGCTCGTGGCTCAGTTGAACTTTTTAAATCAAGTTTCTGAGTGCAATTCCATGACTCAGATTCAGCTGGTAGGAGCCATCCCTCTTCCCCAGTCGGGACCCAAATCTTCATCTCTCGATTTAGAGGACCCTGAAAACATTGCCAACACAGACAGAGTTAGCAACTAAGCAGAAAGATAAGCTATGGTATAAAATCAAAAGTCAACACAGCAGAGATAATTTAACATTAGATAAGACTAAAAAAGTCGGCAATACTGATTAAAAAGAATTACCCCGGTGATGAGTATGACGTGATCAGATCTCTCAGGGGATGTCACAAATGTTGCCAAATTGACCGGATTGCCATCATAAGGTTTCAGAACTGCAACTGGTTGTGCCTTGAAATCTTGCCAAATCTTAACCTGTTGGTATAATGAGGAAAGAAAGATTAAGACCCCCGCACACACAAACACATACACAGACTACTGCACTAGCATAACAAAGCTAAAAAGGCCGATGGGTTTCAAATTAAGTAAACTTCACCATTCCAATAATATGTGTAATCAGTTTAAACAGGAAACTCAAGTGAACTAGAATGATAAAAACAAATACATACTGTGCCATCAACGGAAGAGGAAACGAGGCGTGTGATCATCCACTGGCATATCGATAAATCTGTAACCTCTCCGTCGTGCTTGCCAACAATCTTTACACCGTCAACTAATTTATCAAGGTGGCACTGAATAGGAGCCTCGGCCGAGAATACTTCACCTCTGCCAACTTTGGTAGTATCAATTAGGAGGACGTGCTTACCAATTGAAACCACCAAAATTTCCTGAAAAGATGATTATTAGGCAATCAGAAGTATAGACACAATTTTGAAAAGGAAGCAACTTAAGAAATGTTGTTTTCATACTTGTTTATGAGAATGCCAACAAACACGTGGATGTTTGGTGTCTCCATGACCTAGTATCTGAAGAGCAAGAACAATCTTTCCAGTTATCTGAGGATCATCATCTCCCTCAGACCCTTCAGATATCTTCCACACAAAAACTTTCCCATCCAGGCTTACGCTGTTTTGGAGAAATAGAAATGAAACGGTAAGAGCCTTAGGTAAATACAAAAAAGCAGAAGAATCACAAAGAACATTACCTAGCTAAGAGATGAACATCATGGGCAAAGAAAGCCATGTCTGTAACTCTCTGTACACACAAACGCGAGTTATTGTGAGAACAAATGAAGTTATAGTGCTAAGGATCAAACCATATGGATACTGGAACTAAGTAATGAAAAGATTGTAACTTTGAAAAGACAACCTGAGAATGGCCACGGAACAAAGCTCTCAAAGCAGTGTTAATATTAAGAACACGAATATTTCCTCCTTTTAATCCATAGCATATGTAGATCTTGTTCACAGCGATTTGGCGACCCACTACGAGCTGAGGATCCGACCCGTATTTAGTAATCGGAGTCACCTCAAGCTGAGGCTGAATCTCACCGTGTAACCTCACATCCACATCGTACACCGCGTGCTCCCCACTCAACCGCCTCCCCATGGGAAGCTTACAGCTCGGGACACGACTCGGACCCGAAGGAAACGACCGGATCTCGTGCGGACTCACTACCGGGAGCTGATGCGGCGGATCTTGGCTAGTTACAGCGCCTTCCCTCACGCCTCCGCCGTTGTTATTGTTGAGGAGAGCGAGGATGTGAGTTCCGGGGTTGTGATTGGCGCGTGGCGACTGGAGATTAAGAGGCGGCGAGGGGAAAGGGAGTGATCTCTGTTGGTGTAAGTTAGTCGAGGAAGGCACCTCTTGTTGTTGCGGCGGAGCGTAGGGTTGCTGCTGGTTGTACTGGTGGTGAAGGAGCGGACCTGCGGGGGGAGGGTAAGATGCCGGCGGCGCGGGGAAGAGAGTACCGAGATCGAACGGTGGAGGATTGTTAGGGTTTGTGTTGTTACCAGGAGAAGACGCCATGGAGATTAGGGGCGGATTCGAGATCGGCGAATCTAGGGTTTACGAAATCGATCGATATAAAAGAGGTTCCTGATTAAGATGAAAGAAAAGGAAAGACACGGCGGATCTGATAGTCACTGACTCAGAGAGAGAGAGAGAGAGACAATAGAGACGATGAAGACTTGAGAAGAGGAAGAGAACTTTTGGAGACTACACTTTAATCAGCGCCATTTTATTTTCACTATTGGGCCTTGTTTCTATTAATGGGTCTATATATCCAGCCCACGTTAGCCTCTATCAGTCTTTTGGGTTTCTGCTGCTGGTTTTAATTTAACAGCTCAGGTGCATCTGCCTTTGTCACCACAACTAGTTTAGCAAGGGGAAGTATCAATAAGTGATCAAATTGAAACACTTACTAATTTACTAATTTGACCCATTATATTATAAGTGGAACCAAATGATTATCTTGAAACTTATGCGTATACCTGATGATGATGTACATAGAAGAATAATAACTTCTCCGTTGGCTTGCACGTACGTTCTTGCTTCCAAGAAATTTTCTTTATAGAAATTTTATAGAATCAACACGTCCATTGTATTGCGAGATTTTACATTTAAGGGAAAAAAAATGAAATGAATAACACAACAAAAATAAAAGATTTTAGTGATCCTATGGTTTGTGAACATGAAGATCTAACGAGATGGAGTTTGTCATTTGCAGCCCATAAGGTGCAACTATTCAATTTATAGTACAAAATTTTAATTTTTTTGCCTAGTGATATAAAGACATGGATTTCTTTACTTTATTTCAAATTCAATACATGGAATGATTATTTATTCTAAAGGTAAAAGGAGAAAAAATCAAACTAAACTGCAAATATCTTTCAAGTATAAATATCAAGCTTATTGATAAACTTATAAATAGATTGACTTTAAAAAACATGGCATGTATTGTAAGCTCAGGAATTTGGAGCTTGATAGGTTGCTGCAATGGTGAAGCATTAATTCGTGTTCGGGTGTTACACATGGAAAATAAAGTGTTACACACGTTTCGAAAAATAAAAAAGAGATATCAAAGATGTGATGATGTGGAATATTTCCATATATTTGATTGACTAAATATGCTTTAAATAAGGATTATTAGATCACAAATTGGAAGATTTGATGATGCTAAAATATAGGAAATATTATATTAAATAATAGGAAAACATTATTTGATATATATCTTGCCTTTTCCTAGAATTAGGTTAGAGTTTTTGATGTTGTAATTCTCACAGAGACACAAAGGGGATTTACAGTTTCAGAGAATGAGTGATTTGTAGACATGATCAACAGGGGTTGATTCACGCAAGTTGGGTGTGTTAGAAATCGATCTGTGTCGAGTTGTGTAATTCGGATCAAGCAAGTCTGTAGAGATTGTGTAAAAGATTTCTAATAAAAGAGATACATATTCTTGGAGTTACTTTGTGCCCGCTTTGTGTTATTGCTGAATCTCTATTCTATATGTATCCCACTATCTATTTTATATGGACCACCAACAATGATTGTCCATAAATTGATAAAATCTTCCAATTGAATCGAGAGTAGAGATCAAGTTTCAACCCCACTTGTTTATGCTATAGTTATGTTAGACTTTTATTAATACTTTTGAAATAATTCATTTTCTCACATAGAGATGTATAAGGATTATTCTGAGCTTGAGTTTAATTGGTTTTCTTCTTTTATTTAATTTCACCAAATACTCGAAATCAAGTCTTGCAAATGTGTTGAGTATATTATAAAACAGGTCACCTGTCAAAGATCTGACCTGAACTGGCCATCATTAATTTGACCCAAGGCGGCCCATTAGACGATGTCGCCCGGCTTACAAAATATGCAGACTGAGACAATCAACCATTAGCTCATTGACCCTGCTCAGTAATATGGACTCAATACGGATGGGCTCACTCATACTTACCCCAATCCCCACAAAAAAACGTAAATTTAAACCAGCCCAATTAGATTATGGGTTTCGACATAATCGTATAATTTAATATAGTGTCAATCATAAAATTAATTTTCTTTTAGTAAGTTGACAAAATGACAAGTACTTTTCAGTAAAGTACATGGCCAGGTAGCTTCATACCCGAGTTGTCGCTCTACAATACGTATTATTAGTTTAATACTATTTTTTTTTTCAGCTACGTCGTTGTTTAAATACTTTATCCAATACTAACATTTAATTTCAAAATAAGCCAAACACACCATATATCTTAATCTGGGAGACTGGGCTTCGAATCTATGACGAATATAATTACGATCAACTTGTAAAATAAGAGAGCTGATGATGTACAATCCAACAAATTATCTGCATACTAAAAGAAACGAAATTAATTTATTGTTTCTTCTGTAAATAATAATTTATTGTTTTTAGTGGTTACTTTGTGGATCTGTGGTGGTGCTTTTTTTTATGAAATTTTTTCTTTAACGATGGGTAAAATTTTGTATATATTTCATAAAAGTTGTTAATTTGCATATTAAAAATAAATAAGGAAACAGGCAAAGTAGAATCAGCGTCTGTGGAACTTGGAGTGCACACAAAAGATGACTCCCCCACCAAGTCAGTAGCCCCCACCCTTAACTACATAACTAAACAAAGCACAAAACCTTAATTAATCACATTACTATTTTTGTAGAAAAGTATTAACGTTAACTATTGCTAGTCATTCATCATAATATAACCAACAAAGTTGAAATCCACCCGTCAATGACATATACTACTAAAATATGTAACCTATTATTGATTGCTTATTACCACTATTAACCACAGTCTAGAAGCATATGCTTATTGCCAGTCATTCACGATTTTAAAAAAAAAACATAAAATAACTAACTAAGTGAAATTCCCACCGTCCAAGAGATAAAATCATTAATATCAACCATATATTACACAAGCCGTAACTACTTTACTAAATTGGTTGGACTCATCCATCGTTCAAACTAAAAACACATAACAAGGAGTGTGTTAAGCACATAATCGCATCCAGGGGCGGACGGAGGCTTGGTGGTACGGGGTCACGTGCCCCCTATTAATTTCTAATTTTTTTTATATAATTTAAATAAATTTGATCACTTGTTGTTTACTTTAGTGTATAAAAAGAAATGGTGCCCCCCCGTTCTATATGTTTTTGTGATTTTTTTGTAATGTGCCCCCAACTATAAGGATTCCTGGATCCGCCCCTGATCGCATCTTAGGCTTTGTTGGGTTCGTTGTCTTCTAGAAGTCCTATCCATCTATCTAGGTGGCCTAATCAAAGACATCCTTTTAAGACTAACCATTTTGTCTATTTTATTTTTTCTGTACACTAAGACCATGTTGATTGCATGGTTTTTAGGTGGGGTTCTTAGGTGGGGTTTTTAGGTGGGGTTTTTTAACTTTTAATTTTCATTTTTCATTTTTTTTTTCATTTTACGACTAAGAACCGGCTCTTAAAACTCTTATTTAAGAGTTGGTTATTAATTTTTTTTAATTAAAATTTAAGAATCGGCTCTTAAAAAAGTTAAAAACCCCACATAAGAACTCTGTAATAAACATATCTTAAATCGACCATGAATAGATTTTTTTTGGGCAACCATAAATAGATTTATAAAACGAATATTTGTCCCGATTATCTTTCTTGGTTGTAAAGGTACTTTATTGCTGCTTTATTAATTCTCAGCCGTTGATTTGCTGGGCATTATTTCTTCTAGAAGCACATTCTTGTTTTGGAACCGAAGTTATTCTTCTGCAACTGCAAGTAAGTTTTACCAAAAAAATATTTCAAAAAGATAATTTGTTTATGTTTTCTATGAAATTATTGTAAACTTTTTTAAAAATAGTTTATTTGAATTACTATTAATTAAAAGTTATTGAGAATTACATAAACAATATATTTATTACAATAATTTAATATATATTTTTAAATGTGTGAAAATACCCAAAAAATATTTTTATGAAACATAGGAAAATTTTATTTAATCAATGAAAATTTCTAAACACCTTATTAAGTACTATATAAACACTATTGCCACATTTAAATTAATTGTTCGAGTTGACTGTTCAAAAAAACACACATCCTTGAATTCAATATCTGGTTTAAATTCATAAAACATGTAATACCAGAAAGTGACCTTCAAGTAAGCTGAGCCGAGCGGAGCCGATAAAGGGATTCTAGAAGGCCAATCTTTTAAACTGGATGACACGTCAGCGTACCATAGATTTTTCAGAAAACTGGTGACTGCCGTCTTCCCCACGGGTTTTACCTTTCTTTTTTTTTTCCCCCTTGATTTCGCTCCTTTTAAATTACTTTATTTATAATATTTAACTTTACAATATTTTTTGTTTTAAATAAATAAAACATAACAGTAGGTTTTAAAATAAATTATTTTACTTTTTTCTATGTTGACATTTCTACTTTTCGTTATCATCTAGAATGAACATACCCGGATTCTAAAACCACGTAGGGAAACCATATAAGCTTTCGAATAATAAATATTTTTTTAAACAATTAAAATATCAGGAAAATACATGATGAATATTCTAAATTACAAAACCACACAAATACTTTTGGGCTTTGAGCTCTCCTCTATAAATAATGGTCACATCTCAATCCCTTCACTCCTTGTGATTCATATCTACTTCTCCCAAGAACCTCTCTGCTTCGCTTCTTTCACAAAATTTTCATTTTCTTTCGAATTTGCTCCTCTGATTCTTATTTATTTACATAAATGTCCGGAACTTTAGTTTATTCATCCGGTAACCCTCTTCGATTCTCGTCGGGACACATCCTCTCTCAGCCGAAGACAGTCAAATCCCGCAACGGAAACGCGCGTTTTCCCTCCAAAGCGACGTCGTTTAGGGCTTATACGCTTAACGCCGAGCCAGCTATCACTGAATCCGTTCGTCGGCGAGTGTCGAGCCTCTACGAGCTACTGAAAGTCAACGAAACTGCGTCGTTGACGGAGATTAAGACGGCGTACCGGAGCTTAGCGAAGGTGTACCATCCGGACGCGTCGGAATCTGACGGAAGAGATTTCATGGAGATCCACAAAGCTTACGCGACGCTGGCGGATCCGAACACGAGAGCGATTTACGATTCGACGCTGGGAGCGCGGCGGAGACGGGTTCACGCTGGAGCTATGGGTCGGGCGGGTCGGGTGTGCACGACGACACGGAGGTGGGAGACGGATCAGTGTTGGTAGATTAGACTTTTATTTAAGGGTTTCCGATAGATTTTGCAGCAGCGAAAGGGCACTTTTTGACTTCTTTTTTCCCCTTTGATAATTTGTTTTTTTTTTTGTTTTCCTTTATGTCGCATATTTGGAAAATTAAGGGGAAAAGTAAGTTTTATCAGCCTTTTATTTTAACTTAAGGAGAGAGATACGTGTAATATTATTTTTGCCTCAAGTTGTGAATGTTGCCTGTTTATTAATTAGAACACAATCAAAGCTTTTTCTTTAATTTGAAATTTTATTCAGGAAATTGTTTTATATATATTTGAATGAAACACATCTGGGGAGAACACAATCACACAC
The DNA here is from genome assembly GCA_905132765.1 of Moricandia arvensis. NCBI lineage: Eukaryota > Viridiplantae > Streptophyta > Magnoliopsida > Brassicales > Brassicaceae > Moricandia > Moricandia arvensis. The sequence continues at coordinate 53,076 of CAJHQP010000946.1, forward strand.
ACAAACACATTGTAAAGAACAGCAACAGAAACAATTACGTGCTTGGGTGTTTTGAATGAAAAACTCCAAACATTGGTTTGGTTTTTACATAAGATCAACTTGAGGATAATGGAGCAAAGGCATATGAAACAACCAGATTTTACATTTAAAAAGAAAAATGATAAAGGGGAGAATACAAAATTCAAAACCAAAAATGAAATGATGATAAAAAAAAAGCTGACAAAGGTAGAATACAGACACGAGTAGAGATTGTTCGTGTTCCTATGTTTTTTTTTTTTTTTATATAAGCAACGAACAAGACAAGAGAGAACAAAGAGAAAGATTGTATCATTTGCAAGCCATGAGCATGGAGTTTATCACGTGCATTATAAGTCTTGTGGCAGACACGTCGCAGCCTGGTGAGTTGCGGTGGTGGTGCATAATCTGATACACTTGCTCAAAGATTGGGCGACCGTGAACAGCTACCATCGGGTCTGATGGGTTAATTGCTGCAACCACATCGGTCATCCACGCAAGCTTACGGGATGTGTCCTTGCTGATGTCGCAGGCTAGCTGCTGCAGTAGTGACAGAAGCACGCCTTGGCTCAGAGGAAGCGGATTCATCGCCAGTAGTCCACGCAAATCCACCTGAATTGGCAAAAACCCCATGTCATGGGGATATGATGGGATCTTCTGTAAAACTGATCATCAATTGCGCAAAACTAAATACTCACCTGTGAGCAAAGCCATGATACTATGGAGACATCGCTTCTCTGTAAAGCCGAAGTAAAAGACTCTTCGTATTTGCGTTCAGATATCAACCTGGATAGTTCTGTAATTGGGTCTGCTTCAACCTGAAAGGAATACATGTTGCGATTATCAACTTGGGATTCTTCAAGGAACCATAAATGATTCTCTTTTCATTCACTCTCTGCCTCCAATCATAAGAGACAATACAGAACAAAACGAAGCAAGGTATCAAAGAGGGTGAGAACTCTAAACTCTCCTCTTCTAAGCGCAAAGCAAGGTCCTAGACCAATTCTATATGCTTACTTCTACCTAAATTTCCTTTGGTAGCTCTCTAGCTAACCCAAATCGACTATGATTGCTGAGCAGCTACAATTAACTACAAGCCACCTTAGGGTAAGTACACTAGTACAGTGCTCCTGCAGTAGACTAACACAAGGCTTATCACATTCATAGGTATGATCAGTTCGAGAGATGTGAAAACCTTTTCAAGAAGAGCACCCAAAGGTCCACTACTTCTTTGAGAAACCAAGGTGTTTGATCCACTAGAATTTGCTCCAGCGGCTGCGAGAGCTAAGCGATTCCTTTGGCTCTCCGCTAATTCACGGCTTAAGGCTTGAGCAACTGACGACGCAGAAGTAATGGTTTCCTGTAATTCGTGCAACAACTTTCTTAAGCAAGAGGAATAATAAACTGACTCGATTTTGCAACCATACTACTGCTGGGAAGAAAGATTGTTTTCCACCATACCTTTAAAGTATGAGCAAGCTGGGAGTGTCCAACGTCAAACCGTTGTTGTGCGGCGTTTGTGTGCTCGGCCATTCCTTTCTGAAAGGCTGCGTCAACTTGCTCAAACATGGTCTTGCATGACCTCTCAAAGGACGGTATGAGTGAGGCCTCCAGACCCGATCTAAGAGCTTCCTGAAAATTATGAATGGCAGATATATAAAAGATAAGCTCTGTTTCCGCCTAAGCTATGATATCGTTAAGACTTGCCGTACGTCTAAATAAATAATTTTAAATATGCTGAATTGCAATTTACCTGGAGAGCTTGCCTGCCAGATGTCTGAAACTGGGTTTGAATTTGCTTGGTTATGGTTGCCTCAAGCTTTGAATTAACAGATTTGTCAAGCTGATTGACTGCTTTGTCACCAAGTCCTCTCTGCATAAAAGAAAGAAAAACCACACTTTTCCAACAATACAATAATACAGAGAGAAATCAGCTCTACCAATTACAAGCAAAAGTCTAACCTGGAAGGACTCCGTGATTGAAGAAGATACAGTTTTTTCAATAGCTGGTGTTACTGCACGAGCTATGGCTGGAACAATTGTAGCAAACTCCTTCTTTATCGTTTTCTCAAACATTGCATTTAACTCTTTGCTCATGAAGTTTGTCATTGCATTCACAATTTGCTGTGAATGGTCACGCATTGCCTTTTCATTCTTAACGGTCTCCTCTTGTAAGCGGGCCCAAAGAGCATCAGCATTTGACTTGCTGGATTTCTCAATCATTCGCCCTAAAGCCACTTCTAGTCTTTTACCTTCTTTAGTGACAGGGCCATTGACAACACTGGACAATTGTCTCTGCATCTCCTTCTGTGAAACCATTATCTGCAAGGGAAATAATGTTCCAAGTCAACAAATATTTAACAAATTACCAAGACAAGTCTTAAGAAGAAAATGATACCCTATCATCGAAAAATGCAACTTTCATAGAAATTACAATCTCTTACGATTGCTACAAAGGAACATGTTATATGCCAAATCAAAATAACGGCAAGTCAAGTAATAGGGTACTAATTAATTTTAATATCAAAATCTCACCTGATTCATTGTTTCTTGCAAAGCTAAGATAGGTTGGCTTGAGCTCTGAGTTTGCTCATTGTAGGTATCAGCCAGATTAGCAACATTTGAGGATGTAGATGACAATGCGGGACCCTGTAAGGTTTTGGACTTCTGTTTCTTCCCTTTGCTATTTGTAGCGGCTGACTGTGGAAGCCCAATAGATAAAACCGACTCAGGAAGCTTTCCAGACACATCTCTTGAGTCAAGATTATCCCCAGCTTGTGCATGTTCATAAGCCTTAGATTCCTCTGCCTCTGTATTAGGATAACAGTCTCTTGCCATCTCAGTGCTGAGATTCGAAGTCTGTGAGTAGAAGATTTTTTCTGTATTTACTGAAGTGCGATGCTCAGTTTCGTCATTATAATTGATTTCACCATTCTGTGTCGAACTTGATTCACCTACTTCCTTCACCTCAACTTCCGTGTCTCTTGAATCAATATTGACGTCCTGGATATTTGGATCTCTATCCCTTTTCTCTTCAGTAGTAATGGAAGCTTCAGCAGACGAAACGCGCATCAAAAACTCCGAAGGAGTTACAAGATGAGTGGGGTGCTTGAAAAAAGCTTGTGGGGTTCGCATCCCAGACACATCATCGTCAGGTGTAACTTCCTTGTCTCTGCCTTTTGAAATTTCCTCCAAATTTCTTTCTCCAACAGCATCTGCTTGCCTATCAACAGAATATACAGAAGAAGGTCCTTGGCCACCGAATTCATCAACAGGAGTCTGATGGCCAGAAAGTGTACTTGATAGTCTGGGACTTAGAGGAAGCTTGGGTGAAGTAGCATACGCCGACCCTGCAGCACTGGTCTCGGATAGCAGCCCGGAAGTGTTAGGCTCACCGTTGGATGAAACAATTACTGGCGCTGTGTTCTCCCCATATGCAGAACCCGCTGGATAAGTCAAAGTATTAGCACCTTTCGATCTATTCACTAAAATAGATGGTTTAGGCACTGAATCAAGTGAAGGTAAACCTGTAAGCTTAATTCCAGATGGTTTTGATATGCCTTCAACCAGATTTGCCTCCCGCGAAACACTGGAATCTGACTTCTCCAAACCCATATTCTCCTCTATAGGAGGAGGCAAACACAAGGATAAGTCTAATGTATACTGCTGGATTGCTTGAGTCTGAACACAATAAACCTTAACAATGGGTTCTTCTGGAGGATCATTAGTCCCGATAAAACTTAATATCGGCATAGTGACTGTAAACTCAGACAAGTAGTCCATCCTTGTATCAGCTGGAGATGAGCCATAGTCCAAATGCACGGCATATATGGCGTTCCTTTTCGCATTTGCAAGCAAGAGGAGGCCTGCGTCAGACAAGGCTATGACTTGGTTGAAAAACGCCACCTCAGCTCGTGGCTCAGTTGAACTTTTTAAATCAAGTTTCTGAGTGCAATTCCATGACTCAGATTCAGCTGGTAGGAGCCATCCCTCTTCCCCAGTCGGGATCCACATCTTCATCTCTCGATTTAGAGGACCCTGAAAACATTGCCAACACAGACAGAGTTAGCAACTAAGCAGAAAGATAAGCTATGGTATAAAATCTAAAGTCAACACAGCAGAGGTATTTTAACATTAGATAAGACTAAAAAAGTCGGCAATACTGATTAAAAAGAATTACCCCGGTGATGAGTATGACGTGATCAGATCTCTCAGGGGATGTCACAAATGTTGCCGAATTGACCGGATTGCCATCATAAGGTTTCAGAACTGCAACTGGTTGTGCCTTGAAATCTTGCCAAATCTTAACCTGTTGGTATAATGAGGAAAGAAAGATTAAGACCCCCGCACACACAAACACATACACAGACTACTGCACTAGCATAACAAAGCTAAAAAGGCCGATGGGTTTCAAATTAAGTAAACTTCACCATTCCAATAATATGTGTAATCAGTTTAAACAGAAAACTCAAGTGAACTAGAATGATAAAAACAAATACATACTGTGCCATCAACGGAAGAGGAAACGAGGCGTGTGATCATCCACTGGCACATCGATAAATCTGTAACCTCTCCGTCGTGCTTGCCAACAATCTTTACACCGTCAACTAATTTATCAAGGTGGCACTGAATAGGAGCCTCGGCCGAGAATACTTCACCTCTGCCAACTTTGGTAGTATCAATTAGGAGGACGTGCTTACCAATTGAAACCACCAAAATTTCCTGAAAAGATGATTATTAGGCAATCAGAAGTATAGACACAATTTTGAAAAGGAAGCAACTTAAGAAATGTTGTTTTCATACTTGTTTATGAGAATGCCAACAAACACGTGGATGTTTGGTGTCTCCATGACCTAGTATCTGAAGAGCAAGAACAATCTTTCCAGTTATCTGAGGATCATCATCTCCCTCAGACCCTTCAGATATCTTCCACACGAAAACTTTCCCATCCAGGCTTACGCTGTTTTGGAGAAATAGAAATGAAACGGTAAGAGCCTTAGGTAAATCAAGAAGCAGAAGAATCACAAATAACATTACCTAGCCAAGAGATGAACATCATGGGCAAAGAAAGCCATGTCTGTAACTCTCTGTACACACAAACGCGAGTTATTGTGAGAACAAATGAAGTTATAGCGCTAAGGATCAAACCATATGGATACTTGAAGTAAGTAGTAATGAAAAGATTGTAACTTTGAAAAGACAACCTGAGAATGGCCACGGAACAAAGCTCTCAAAGCAGTGTTAATATTAAGAACACGAATATTTCCTCCTTTTAATCCATAGCATATGTAGATCTTGTTCACAGCGATTTGGCGACCCACTACGAGCTGAGGATCCGACCCGTATTTAGTAATCGGAGTCACCTCAAGCTGAGGCTGAATCTCACCGTGTAACCTCACATCCACATCGTACACCGCGTGCTCCCCACTCAACCGCCTCCCCATGGGAAGCTTACAGCTCGGGACACGAATCGGACCCGAAGGAAACGACCGGATCTCGTGCGGATTCACTACCGGGAGCTGATGCGACGGCTCAACGCCTTCCCTCACACCTCCGCCGTTGTTGTTATTGTTGAGGAGAGCGAGGATGTGAGTTCCGGGGTTGTGATTGGCGCGTGGCGACTGGAGATTAAGAGGCGGCGAGGGGAAAGGGAGTGATCTCTGTTGGTGTAAGTTAGTCGCGGAGGAAGAGGAAGGCACCTCTTGTTGTTGCGGCGGGGGGTAGGGTTGCTGCTGGTTGTACTGGTGGTGAAGGAGCGGACCTGCGGGGGGAGGGTAAGATGCCGGCGGCGCGGGGAAGAGAGTACCGAGATCGAACGGTGGAGGATTGTTAGGGTTTGTGTTGTTACCAGGAGAAGACGCCATGGAGATTAGGGGCGGATTCGAGATCGGCGAATCTAGGGTTTACGAAATCGATCGATATAAAAGAGGTTCCTGATTAAGATGAAAGAAAAGGAAAGACACGGCGGATCTGATAGTCACTGACTCAGAGAGAGAGAGAGAGAGACAATAGAGACGATGAAGACTTGAGAAGAGGAAGAGAACTTTTGGAGACTACACTTTATTTATGTAGATAGATTAATGAATTGATAAATGATCCTAGATCGCGAAAGGCACTGGGAGGAGGTAGTGATTCGTGTATTTAGCAACAGTTTAAGGATTATCTTTTGTAGGTTTAAATATTCATATTTTAATCCGCCCAATTTTTGTTTTCATTATTGGGCCTTGTTTCTATTAATGGGTCTTATATATCCAGCCCACGTTAGCCTGAATCAGTCTTTTTGGTTTCTGCTGCTGGTTTTAATTTAACAGCTCAGGTGCATCTGTGATCTGCCTAGGTCACACAAGTTCATTCGTCAACGTTATTACTTGTGTTTGCATCTTTGTCTTACGTACTTGCGGAAGATACTTTGTTTATACTAGTTTAGCAAGGGGAAGTATCAATTACTGATCAAATTTAAACTCTTTCTAATGGACTATTACAGTATAAATAGAACTGTCTTGATAACTTATGCGTATACCTGATGATGTATTCTTCTACGAGGAGGCACATAGAAGAAGAATAAGAACTTCTGCATGTACGTTTTTACTTCCAAGAAATTTTGTTTATAGATATTTTATAGAATCAACACGTCGACTGTAGTACGAGATTTTACATTTTAAGGAAAAAATGAAATGAATAACTCAACAAAAATGAAAGATTTTAGTGATCCTATGGTTTGCGAACAAGAAGATAGAACGAGATGGAGTTTGTCATTTGCAGCCCATAAGCATGGAGTTTAGGACGTGCATTATAAGTCTGATGGCAGAGACGTCACTACCTGGTGCATTAAGCTGGTGATGCAAAATTTGATAGACTTGTTCAAAGATTCGGCGAGCATGAACCACAATCATCTGGTCTGATGGGTTAATCGAGGTAACCACATCTGTCATCCACCCGAGCTTACGGGAAGTGTCTTTGCTGATGTCACATGCTAGTTGTTGCAGCAGTGACAGTAGCACTCCTTGGCTCAGCGGAAGCGGGTTCATAGCCAGTAGTCTATGAAGATCCACCTATTACACAACACACACGCTTATGTAACGATGATGGTTAGGCAAACTTAAGATTAGAATACTAAAAACAAAATATCACTTCACCTGTGAGCAAAGCCATGCTACTATAGCGACATCGCTTCTTTGTAGAGCCGAGGTAAATGATTCTTCGTACTTGCCTTCAGATATCAACCTGGATAGTTCAGATGTTGGGTCCATAGGTGCTTCCACCTCAAATGTCATCCATTGTGATTGTATGTATAGATACTTGAAAAAAATTGGAAACAGGCAAACATCAACCTTAGATGTGCAAACCTTTTCAAGTAGAGTTTCTACTGGTCCATTACTAACTTGAGTAACAAAGGGATTTGACACACCAGTTGCGACGCCTAAGCGATTCCCTTGGCTCTCGGCTACTTCACGACTTAGGGCTTGAGCAACTGACAACGCAGAAGAAATGGTTTCCTGTAAATCGTGCAGCGACTTTAGAAAGAGGTAGAAAGGACAAGAACTGCAGCCACCAAAGTGCTGGGAGAAGAATTTTTCACCATACCTTTAACGTATGAGTAACCTGGGAGTGTCCAGCGTCAAACCTTTGTTGGGCTGCGCTTGTGTGCTCGGCAATCCCTTTCTGAAAGGTTGTGTCTACTTGCTCAAACATGGTCTTGCATGACCTCTCAAAGGAAGGTATGAGTGAGGCCTCCAGACCCGACCTAAGAGCTTCCTGAAATTTAAATGAATTTTATACATGGTAGATATTAGAGACCAGCTCTGCTTTCGCCAAGGCCAAGCTATGATGCAGTATGTCTACAAGTATTTTAAAATTTAATACAAGGTGAACTCGAATTTACCTGGAGAACTGGGATGGCAGAAGTCTGAATTTGCGTTTGAATATGCCTAGTTATGGTCCCCTCAATCTTTGAATTAACAGATCTGTCGAGCTGATTGACTGCATTGTCACAAATTCCTCTCTGTATACATGAAAGAAAAAGCAGTCTTTATCAACAATACACCTTTTAAATATAAATCAAATTCTCGTAAAATTCAAACCTGGAAGGACTCTGTGATTGTAGAAGATACAGTTTTTTCAATAGCTGGTGTTACTGCACGCGCTATGGCTGGAACAATTGTAGCAAATTCTTTCTTTACCGTTTTCTCAAACATTGTATTGAACTCCTTGCTCATGAAGTTCGTCGTCGCATTCACAATTTGCTGTTTATGGTCACGCATTGCCTTTTCACTCTTAACAGTCTCCTCTTGGAAGCGAGCCCATAAAGCATCAGCATTTGACTTGCTCGATCTCTCAATCATTCGACCTAAAGCCACTTCTAATCTTTTGCCTTCTCTAATGACAGGGCCATTAACAGCATTTGACAGCTGTCTCTGCAACTCCTTCTGCGAAACCATTATCTGCGAGGGAAATAAAGTTCCAAGTCAATAAATATTTCACAAATTACCAAGATACGTCTTAAGAAGAAACTATCATCTATAAATTGCCAGCTATGCATAAATGGTGTTTTCCTTCTAAGAAGAATGTGACAGAGGACCTGTAATACGCTAAATCAAGGTCATAACAAGTTCTATAGCGTGTGGGTAAAATGATGCAATGCAAGAGTCGACAGGCAGATACTGTTAAGAAATGGGGTACTTCTTAGTTTCAAGACCAATGTCACCTGATTCATTGTCTCTTGCATGGCCAAGAACTGAGGAAGTGAATTTGTCAAGGGATGACTTAAGCTCTGACTTTGCTCATTGTAGGAGCCAGCTGACGAATTGGGATTCTGAAAACTTTTGGCCTTCTGCTTCTTTCCTTTGCTATTTATGGCTGCCAACTGTGGAAGCCCACTAGATGAAACCGACTAAGGAATCTTTGCAGAGACATCTCTCGAGTCAAGATTATCCCCAGCTTGTACAGAATGTTCATAAGCCTTAGATTTCTCTGGAATGGAAGTTTCCTCAGTACTAGGATAACAGTCTCTTGCCATCTCAGTGTTCAGATTCAAAGCCTGTGAGTAGAAGATTTTTTCTCTACTTTCTGAAGTGCCATTCATAGTTTCATCATGACAATTGATTTTGCCATTCGGCATGGACTTTAGTTCACCAACTTCAGTCACCTTAATTTTTGTGTCATTTGCATCATCGTTATCAACTCTGTCACTCTTGTCTTCAGTAGCAACGGGGACTCCAGCAGACGGTCTTACCAGATGAGTGGGGTGCTTGAAAAAAGATGGCGAGCTTTGGATCCTAGACTGATCGTCATCAGGTGTTATATTCTTCTCTTCGCTACTTGAGCTTTCCTCAAAGGTTTGCCTATCAGCACCATAATCAGCAGAAGGTGCTTTGCCACTGAGCTCATAACGAGATTCTACTTGCTCAAAAGTTTCTAAAGGAGTGTGATAGCCAGAAAGTTTACTTGATAGTCTAGGACTTAGAGTAAGCTGGGTCACACCATTAGTGTCAGATAATAGCCCAGAAATTCTAGGTTCACTCTTGGATGGAACAATTGCTAGTGCTGTGGTATCCCCTGATGCAGAACCCGTCGATCTATTCACACGGATAGATGGTTTAGGCACTGAATCAACTGAAGGGAATTCTGTAGGCTTCATTCCAGATGGTTCTGACATGCCATCAACAAGATATGCCTCCCGTGAAACACTAGAATCTGGATTTTCCAAACCCACATTCTCTTCTCTAGAAGGTGGCAAGCACAAGCATAAGTCTAATGTATACTGTTGGATTGCTTGAGTCTGAACACAATACACCTTAACAATGAGTTCTTCTGGAGGATCATTTGTCCCTATAAAACTTAATATCGGCATAGTGACTGTAAACTCAGACAAAAAATCCATCCTTGTATCAGCTGGAGATGAGCCATAGTCCAAATGCACGGCATATATGGCGTTCCTTTTTGCATTTGCAAGCAAGAGCAGGCCTGCTTCAGACAATGCTATGATTTGGTTGAAAAATGCCTCCTCCGCTCGTGGCTCGGTTGAACTTTTCAAATCAAGTTTCTGAGTGCATTTCCATGACTCAGACTCAGTCGATAGGAGCCACCCTTCTTCCCCAGCTGGAACCCAAATCTTCATCTCTCGATTTAGAGGTCCCTGAAAACATTGGCAACACATACAGAGTTAGCAACTACGCAGAAAGATAAGCAAAAAATATAAAATGCAAAGTCACAGCAGAGGAAATTTAGCATTATATAAAGCTCAGAAAAGTTGGAAATACTGATTGAAAAAAATTACCCCAGTGATGAGTATGATGTGATCACGTCTCTCAAGGGATGTCACAAATGTTGATGAATTGACTGGATGGCCATCATGAGGTCTTATAACTGCAACTGGTTGTGTCATAAAATCTTTCCATATCTTAACCTGTTGGTATTACAAGGAAAAGAATAAGACTGACACGCAGACAAAAATACTAGCTATTGCACAATGTGACCAGGGTGAAAAGAGACTATACACAGTGCAAGGCTGGATGAAACTAACTAGCCAATCTCCCAAAATTGAAATAAGCTAGAATAGTAATTGAATGTCAACTGCACTAGCAAAACAAAGCTAAACAGGCTAACAGATTCCAACTAAGTAACTACACCATTCCACCCAGTAAGCAATGTAATCAGCTTAAACTTGAGGTTTTTAGATTAATTGATCTTTATAAAGATTTTAACAGACGATGAAAATAGGAAGACTCGAGTGAAGTAGAATTGTTACAGCCCAGAATGGGGGTCGTCCAAATGGTTGATAGATGTTCAAACCGGATCAATCAAGAGATGATCGATTAACCGATATGTCTAGAATCTGCCTTGCAACCCTGAAACAAATGCAAACGAAATGAGATGAGGTTAATGATATGAATAAAACAAGAATAATAAACAAGTAAAAGGGATAGATATGGCGGAATCAAGCTGCTGGATGTGTATCACTCTCAGCTTGATCAAAGGATGAACTTGAAGTGGATTGGTGGATGATGGTTTGATTGAATCTCTCAATCTGGTGGGATGATGGACGATGTGATTGACTCTCTCAACCTGTGTACTGAGCTTGCTTGATTTTCACAAACAAACTAGACTCACAAAATCAATAAGACAACAAAGTATCTCACTTTGAATCCTAAAGATCGATATTTTACACAAAGAACACTTTTGCATAAACTGAAATAACTTGTATTAACTTGATGATTGAGGGTCCTGGTTACAGTGGACGTCTAGGAGCTTATATAATGCTCAGATACAAAGGTCCTAACGTTCTAAAATAATTAGAATAGAAACAAATCAAAAGAATTGAAAAAACTAGCCGTTGGAGGCTTAATGAGGGGAATCTTGGAGATTTGTGGCTCCAAGTGAGGAAGTTGATTTGCCTTGAACCTGGACGGTTTAAGGGGATAAGAGAGCTTCCTTGGGACCTTCTGGATGGCTTGGAATGTTTTAAGGTCGTGCAAAAGCTCAAGGGAAAAGAGCTGTTGAGCTTTGAATGCAAGGAACTCCAAATATGGCAAGTTGGAGTTAATGTAGATCCTCCTGATCCTATAGCTGCTGGTGCATGGAATGGACGTGTCTCCCTCTTCTGAATGGTTGTAATAGTCTTCTGGAAGTCTTGGTTTGATCAGAATGTCTTCTGGTCGGAATTGATTGGCTGGTAGATGATCAAACCGAAAGATTGTCCATTCTTTCCATAAACTGCTCGGTTTGGCTGGTTTTTGGAAAATGAGCATAACTCCTAATTTCCGTGACCAAATCTCTTGATATTGGGCTTCCTGGAAAGCTGAGAAATCCATCTTGAATCCTATGATGGGCTTTGGGTCAGGCCGCTTCTTCATTGGGCTTGGATCCTCTTCCAAAGTCAAGTACTCGCGGATGAATGGGCTGGCAAACCTCCATTTTGTAAAATCCATAACTCCTGTACCAATGAATATTTTGGTCCGATTCAAAATGGGCTGGACTCCTTCTTGAAAGTAGAATCCATGAAAATTGGTCTTGTGATTAAAACCCTCCTGGTTTGAAAGATATGGCATTTTTAGTGCACATATATCCTGGTTAGCGCCATGGCTGGTTGAGTAGGGCATTGGGTTGACCTCTGGATCAGCTACTGGTTTGTTGGCCGAAACAAGAATGATAAAGATAAATACAAACCGTGCCGTCAACAGACGAAGAAACGAGTCGTGTGGTCATCCATTGGCATATAGATAAATTTGTGACCTCTCCATCGTGCTTGCCAACAATCCTTACACCGTCAATCAACTGATCAAGGGGGCACTGAATAGGAGTCTCAGCCGAGAATACTTAACCTCTGCCAACTTTGGTAGTATCAATCAGGAGGACGTGTTTACCAATTGAAACCACCAAAATTTCCTGAAATGATGATTTAAGACACAATAATAAGCACATTAGAAAAGACAGAAACCTATACAACTTAAAGAAATGTTTCCATACCTGTTTGTGAGAGTGCCAACAAACACGTGGGTGTTTGGTGTCTTCCTCTCCAAGTATTTGAAGAGCAAGAACAATATTTCCAGTTATCTGGGGATCATCATCTCCCTCAGACCCTTCAGATATCTTCCACACGAGAACTTTTCCATCTAAGCTTACGCTGAAGAAAGGCAGAAGACAGTAAGGGCGACAAAAGACGAAAAAAAAAAAAGTAGAAGAATCAAAAAGAACACTACCTAGCTAAGAGATGAACATCCTGTGCAAAGAAGGCCATGTCTGTCACTCTCTCTGTACACGAAAATACAAACACGAGTTAATAGATACTTCAATTAAATAATGAAAAGATTGTAGCATATGGATAACTTCAATTAACCTGAGAATGGCCTCGAAATAAAGCTCTCAAAGCAGTGTTAATATTAAGAACACGAATGCTTCCTCCTTTCAGTCCATAGCATATGTACACCTTGTTGACGGCGATTTGGCGACCCACTACAAGCTGAGGATCCGACCCGTACTTAGTAATCGGAGTCACCTCAAGCTGAGGCTGAATCTCACCGTGTAACCTCACGTCCACATCGTACACCGCATGCTCCCCACTCAACCGCCTTCCCATCGGAAACTTACAGCTCGGTACACGAATCGGACCCGAATGAAACGAACGAGGCTCTTGATTCGCCTCGGGGCCTTCCCTGCCGTTGTTATTATTATTATTATTGAGGAGAGCTAGAATGTGCGTTCCAGGGTTGTGATCGGCACGAGGCGATCGAAGATTCATAGGTGGCGTGGGATGAGACAGAGTTCGCTGTTGGTGCAAGTTAGCCGCGGAGGAAGAGGAAGGCACCTCTTGTTGCTGCGGCTGAGCGTGGAGCTGGTGATTGTACTGGTTGTGAGGATAAGATGCCGACGAAGTTTTGAAGAGAGTGCCGAGATCGAAGGGTGGAGGATTGTTAGGGTTCGTGTTGTTACCAGGTGAAGACGCCATGAGGATTAGGGCGGATTCGAGATCGATGAATCTAGGGTTTACGGAATTGATCGATATAATGTAGATGTCCTACAAAGAAAAAAACTGGGCTGATCACAAGAAGAAACGAAAGTCACATATATAGCGCGAAAAGCAAGAGAGACGGTGAACGAACAAACGACTTGAAAGTGAGAACGGCTCAATAACTTTTAGCTTTTTTTTTTACTTAGTGAAACATTTTTGGATGGGCCCTATTTCTTTATGGGCCTTATTTCATAATATACTAATCAAGCCCGTATCATCATTCTCTCACAAAAAGTTTTCGTTATCATGTGAAATATATAAAAAGAGATTCTCATGATAAAAATTATGAAAATAATAGAAAAGAGAGTGAAAGAATGAGAATGGATTCTCCACCATTTAGCTTTCCTCATCAGCTCACTATCAACCTCTCAAAGATTATAACATTCAATCCTCATGATCAACCACTGGTAGGAGAACCAGTGGCGGATCTAGCAAGTTTTAAACCGGGGCAAAACTATAAAACACTAGTAATACATTTACAAATTCAAATTTTTATCATGGGCAATATTAAAATTTTATACAAAACTACACTAACTAAAAATAATCATGGTGGGCAGCTGACCCACCCACTCAAAATTACACTAACTAATACGTGTAGTTTCGTCTTGCTCCAAATTCAAATATCTTTATAGGACCTGTAACTTTTTGAAAAAGCCATTATCCTTTTAGAGAGTATAAAAGTAGCACGTAAAGTTTATATAGCTTTGGAGATTTTCCTATTAGGATTTTCTATAAAGCAAATAAATTTATGTAGCTTTACGTTCGGCCTTATATAATCCCACAATCATTAATGGGCCTAAACGCTTGGCCCAATATAGTATAGAGCTTATCTAGAGGATTTTGATTAGCTTCAAAAGCAATAAAATAAAACGTAACGTCCTCTCCTCTCCCACCATCTCTCCTTTATATTATCTCCCACCAAATATATCCACTCTCTGTCCCCAAGTTTCTCGCCAACAAACAAATTCTCTCTGTCATCTCATATTTTAGAGCTATTCAACCTAAGCAAAGGAACAAAAAAAAAAAGACATGTGTTGTGGACGGATATGCATGCTATGCACGTGTTTGATCCTGGTGGTGATCGCGGTCGGGTTTCTATTCGGGTTCGGAGTTTTCAAGGATGGTTTCCACAAGATCCAACAGTCCGTCCATCTCCAATGCGATCCGAGATCCGGATGCGGGGAAGGAGCTGGACGTCGCGGGTACGGTTTCCCCGGTAATAACAACTAGCTGTCTTCTGATATGGATTCTTTTCGAACCAGCAGGCGTTTGCGTTTTGGATATATCGATTCTTAGGTTTTGTTTTTGTATTTTTTTAGTTTTCTCCAATACCACACATTGACTGGTTTATTGTGTGTTATGATGTTTCGTTTAGTCATCAGAAATTTAGTTTTAGACCTTATGATTGATCGTTTTCTTTTGTTTTTGGATATTTTAAATACAGTCCGATCCAAGTACGTAACGTTTGTAAGTTAATTGAAGTTTGCAGCTTTTGAGCAAGGAGTTAAAAGCATCTTTATTTCAAATAACCCCAAAAGCATAATCCTATTAGAAAAGATCCATAACAAAAGAAGAAAAGAACAAATAATAATTCTAATATTTATCTATAGTGGAGTTAAGATTCTCGATGAGTAGAAAAATAATATTCTCAGGTAAATCTCTATCATAAATTATACCCCAACTGACCAAAGGCATCTCTAGTAAATTATCTAGTGCTCATGGAGATATAAGGCATCTCTGTAAATTAAGTGCTAATGAAGAAGCTCTTATCGTTGATTCAGGGGAGTAAGCTATTAAGATGCTCTTAACATGTTTCATGTTCGACCCATCTGCTCCGAAAAACTAAGTTACAATTATTATTGTCACTTTACAAAGATATGGCTCATGCTTCAGAGCTCATTTGAATATCTAGAGAGTGTATCTATCCATGGGTTGCACCTCCTATTGAAAATTAGTCTCGACATTTCTATAGGTCTGGAATACCCCAGATTAATCAAAAAAAAAAGTTATTAATACGGAATAAGTTTGTTTATTGGATAATAAATTGATTTTTAAACCAAATTAAAACAATAAAAGGGTAGTTTCGAGTTTTCAGAAAGCCATATGTATTTATAACTACCAAACTCGTTAGCCTCTAGAAACAGCGGGTTTAGAAACTTAAAATATTTATAACCAGCAAGGAAAGAAAAGCAAACTTCAGAAGCAACAGAGATAACCAAGTACCCAACAAAGAGAAGAGACGAGGAGAAGCCAAAACAGACGATTAGAACAAGATGAGGATCACTGTGACGACTGCTTGTAAAGAAATCATTATTCATAGAAACCGTTATGTTTATTTTCCATAGAATAAAATCGAAGCTGCTATCAGAGAAAGACACTCCCTTCCAGATTCGAGGATGCATAACGTGTTCCGAACCAAGCATCTAACACTGTTGCAAGCCCCAGTGAGGCAACCTCCAAGGCAAAACACCTGAGAGGTGAAAATCCGAGTTTGAAGTTTTACTCTCACTTCTTTTTTATTCCTCTTCAGTACTCTTCTTTGATCATTTCATCATGTAACAATGCTCCCATATACCAAAAGGCCAACAAGCGGCTGGGGTTTTGTATCTATTTTAGAACTGGAAGTGCAAGACAATGTCGTCAAGACATTCTGTTTATGCTCTCGAGTAAGTTTTACAGAACTGGAACTGTGTCGAAATTGACAAGTGCTGCAAAGCAAACCAAGATTCATCTTGGTGACTATCTTCTACTCTCTTCAATAATATATCATCGAAAATTACAAGTTTCACGTCATACTATTGTATGAGTATAATCATCTCAATTCTTGAGGATTTGATAACAATCAATGAGAACAAAGTACGCAAAAGCTTTCTTTATGGAACAGAACTCGAGATGTTTTGAAAACTCAAGAAAGAGGTGTACTTTTTAAACCAATACAAAGTAACAAACTCGAACAAAACTCAAACCCACATTCCAAAACAAAACCTTCAGAAACTATTCAGCCAATCTAGCAGAAACAGATCTTAACTTGGAGTAAACCTTACCAGCAGGAGAACCCATAATAAGACTACAAAGAGAGTTCCTCGCAACCTTAATATTAGTAAAAGCCCCCAAGATATGAATCCTCGTATCCGCAATAACAATCCTCGTCTTCGTCGAGTTCTCAATAGCAAACCTAGTCTTCCCTCCTTTCCCAGACAACCTCCCAATCGCCCTAGACAAATGCTCACCCTTCAACGTCTTCACATCCTTAATCTCAAACGACTCCACATACAACTCATCCATCCTCAAAAGCGCCACCGCGTCAGGGATATCGAACCCCAGCATGAACGCGTGGACAAAGTCAGCAGACTTCTGGAGGTTGCTGACGTCAGGGGTGTCGGCACGTGTCTTGAGCTCGACTTTGCGTGACTTGAGATTCATCCTGATGTCTACTTTCATCTGGTCGTCGACCGGTGTGAAGATGTCTAGCCACGCTTTCTTGAGAGGTGTGTAACGGTTTGGTGGGACCGGGATTTTGCGGAACTGGACTTTGCCGTCGGACATCTCGTGTGCTTTTAATGGCTTGAAGACTGGTTTTGCCGGTAAAGGTGCGGTCTCAACTTCCATCTGAGTAGTCTCTGCCATTGTTAACCTAACAAGGTTTGTAATAAAAGCAAGATGGATCTCAAAACTTAACCTAAAAAGGATTAGAGTAAGTCCAGGGGAGCTAGATTAGAATACATACCTGACTCTTTGATTACAGAGAGGAGCTGCTGCTGCTGCTATGGTGGAGGAAAGTTTCTCTGGCTGCTTGAAGGTTAGTAAGAGATTAGGGTTTAGTTGTGTCGCAAGTCATTTTATACTTACTTATTGGGTTTATTATGAAACATTATTATTATTGTTATTATGTCAAACGTTGGCCCAGTAAAGGACTTGTTTTTTCATTGGGTGTTAACTTTATTCCTTTTTCTACAGAAACCATGTGTGATGGGCCGGGCAGAGCGGACTCAATTGGAGTGTAGCCCTTACACAAAATGTTTACTAAATTGATCTGAATCTGATAGACAAACCCTACTCATCATTTAAAACAACACTAGATACTGACCCGCCTTTAAAAGATGAGTGTATTTTTTGTTTTAATTTTTTTTTTAAAATTTGATTTTTATATTTATATTTTTAATTATATTTTTATTTAATTATTTATTAGTAATATAATTTTTAGTATTATTAATATATATGAATAATAAATAATTGAACTCAACATTTATCAATTGGTATGATACTGTTTTAATAAAATAGATGATATGCAAAAATAGACCCGATAAAACATCTCTAGAAGAATGTTGTAGATTAGAACTGAGAAATCAGAACCGAAAAAATACTTACATTAGAACCAAACTGTTCGACGAAGTTTACTCTCTTCTTTTAGAGAGTAATCCTCTTAACATAATCCGATCTTTCAGAGAATTTTAGAGATTTATTTTGTTGGCTTATATGTTTAGTCGATAGATCAAATCTTTTGTTTGGGTAGACGATTTCTGTTTTTGCTTTGGCGATTTTGTATTGTAATCAACTTTATCCAAAGCTAATCCTATAAGTTCTTTTTTCTTCTTCTTCGATTGAGTTTGATACTAAATAAATAATACAGTTTCTGTTAAACTTCAGCTCTTAGTTCCGAATGATTTTATTCCCTTTTATCTCTAAAATATTATTTTTCCTTTCAATCATTGTCAATCTATATATCTCAAAGAAATCAATTTTGCTTTAATGATTTTGGGCAAAGTTTTTTGTTGATTTGAAGATTTGAGCTTTACAAAATTGATTATGTGATTCGATGCAGTTTAAGAAAAATCAAAGTTTATTTTATAGACAAACGTTTTGTCAATGGCTGTTTTTGAATTAAGCAAAGCTTCTTGGAGTTTTACATATCTGGCGAAAGTTGTGGAGTAAATTTCAAAGGCAATGTGATTAGAAGTGAATCGCCTCATCCGAATCCAAGACGGTTGTTTTCCCACGATGAAGGCGCTGATGCTATTAATTCTTCCATCTTACATTTGAGCTTTAGTTAGGTTTGATAATTGTAGTGGGTTTAATAATGATTCCTTTGTAAAATTGTCTTTATGTACTTTAAATATAAAAAGCAGTTGACAAAAAAAAAAGAATCGGACCAAAACCTTTAAATATTCAATTGTTTATGGATATTCAAAATATAATTAATTATATATATAGTTTAAAATCTATTTAAAAAATCACAAATATAAATAATTTAATAATGAGACGGCGACTTTTAAGACGCAGCATACAGCTCATCCATCCTCAAAAGAGCCACCGCATCAGTAATATCGGAACCGAGCATGAACGCCTGCACAAAGTCTGCAGACTTCTGGAGGTTGCTGACGTCAGGCGTGTCGGCTCGAGTCTTGAGCTCCACTTCGCGTGACTTGAGATTCACCCTCATGTCTACTTTCATCTGGTCGTGAACCGCTGCGTAGATGTCTAACCACGATTTCTTGAGAGGAGTACAACGGTGTGGTGGTACGGGGATCATACGACACTGGACTTTGCCATCAGACATCTCGTGTGCTTTCAAAGGGTTTAAGACTGATTGTTGGAGAAGGGAAGGAGAGACAGAGAGGAGCTGCTGCTTGAAGATTTTTAAGAGGTTAGGGTTTTTTAACTGTGTCGCAGGATATTTATACTTTACTTCTTAGGTTTATGGAAACCCATTATGATTATGTCAAACGTTGGCCCATTAAAGGCCTTATTATTTCATTAGGTGTCTAGTTATTCTTTTCTTTCTTACAGCAAACATGTGTATTGGGCCAGGCTAAATCGGAGTCAATTGGTTTGGGTAGCCCTTACACTAAATAGGTCTGAATCTGATAGGTCCACAAAACCCTACTCATCATTTAAAGCGGCATGATACGCAAAAATTGACACGATTACGGCACGGCACGGCACGGCACGATGTCCGTAGGAGAAAACTTGTCTTCTGCTAGAATACATTTGTTTTAGATGATCTCATCTAGGCCTTGACAAAAAAAAATTAGAAGAGAAAATCTAAATCGAGATACCTAAATATTCAAATGATTCTTATATTTTTATATCTAAAATAATTAAACCGAACCAAAAATCCAAAAACGAATGAGTATCTAAATATATAAAATATCAATTGTATATACATATAACAATATATATATATATATATATTTAAAATTTTTCTCAAAATATCCGAAAGTTTTAAGAAAATTATTTAAAGTATTTGAACTATCTGAAAGTATCAAAATATTTTTTTAAAGTATTTTAATTATCTAAGATTTTAATTTGAATCATCTTAATTATTTGATAAATTACTTTTAAGTAAACGATAATTTATCCGAATTATCCAAAATAACTTAGTCAAAACCGGAATCCAATGAGAACCGAATTTTTCTTAGATATTTTTCGATTCATAATTTTACTATCCAACCAAACCTAAAATTATTGAACCAAATTCAAACCAGAAATCCTATAGTAAATGGATCTTCCAGCCTCAAATCCGAACTGCATGATATCCAAAATACCAGAAATTCCGATGCCTAAGCTCAACTTCATGTAAAGAGTGTCACTACAAAAAAATCATTGAATTGTATCACTTAAATTGCATCACAAAAATAAATGATATGACTTTAAATTACTTATTAAGAAATGACACAAATATATATAATTTTTTAATCAGTAAGAAGAAGTGATGTTTTTATTAATTAAACTAACATCATGATATAATTTATATGAATTTGCATCATTTTAACACAAGTGATATTGTTATCTATATTTATATCAGTTCAACAAGTGATACATTTATTATTTTGGTTAACATCGCTTATTAAAATGATATACACTTTATATCAATAAAAACTGATGCTAACAAAAAGTTATATAAGTGGATTTCTCTTTAACATCACTTTAGTAGATGTGATGTTATTTTATAATTTACATCAATTAAAATATCTAATATAGTAAAATTAGCTTATATCGATAAAATATCTAACTAGTTATTATCATATATATATATATATTATTTTATATAGAAAGTTTCTTTAAGTGATCAGTTACAATCCCTACAAAAAGGGAACCACTACTACAATCCTAAATAAAATGTTAACCAATTATTTAAAAGTAGAATCAACTTAAGAAAGATTACGAGAAGTACTATAATATTTTATGGCTTTAACCTCAACAAACGCTATTCTCTGCTCTCAAAATCCTCATCTTCATCTTCTTTTCTCTTTCAGTTTCTTAATTTTTTTTATCGGTTTAAAATATGTTGTATTTGTTTTTTTACTGAGAAATATGGTGTATTTGTTTCTTCTTATGAAGAACTTCAAAGAAAACTGGATTTTTCTAATCACTCCAATCCGATTGAAATTTTCCAGAGGTATTTTTTTTTTCTCTTGGTTCTCGTTCGTTTATAAGATTACACGATTGTTTTGAAAAAAGTTGTGTTTATGGTTTAAGTATTCTTTCTTGCTTAGGTCAAGAGCATCTAGAAACAGAAAACAGAAAAGGAGATGACATTGATTCAAAAATGGAAGAAGCATAGAATTCTCAAGGACTATCAATTGATGGAGAATTCTACAATGACCAAGAAGAAAAAAAAAGAACCGAAGGATCTCAATATTTTAACTTTCATGGCAAATTTTGTTTAACCGTTACAATTATTTTTTCTTTTTAATTCATCTTTGTGTTTCTTTTTAGGCATATACTTTTTTATTGTAAGTTATATTCTCAATAGAAAAAAAAAATGATGAAAAATATTTTCTTCAATTTATATATCGACAAAAAGTTATTTATGTACTAGCAATAATATTATTCTTAATTAATAATTATTAAATAAATAAATACGAAATCATTGAAATTTTGATATTAATTTAATTTCAGTTAAGAAAAATAATAATTAGGGTAATTATTTAATAAAACAATTTCGTGATTAATGGTATTTTCTTATATTGATGAAATTATTATAATAACTGATATTAATTTTTAACATCAGTTATTTATAACTGAAACAAATATTTAACATCAATTATAATAAATGATATAAATTGTAACATCATTTTTAACAATTGATACATACTAACATCACTTAAATAACCGATGAAAATATTTGCTATTTTTACATCAGTTATAAACAAAATGATACTAATAATTTGCATCACCAAAAAGTAAATTATTTATTTAAGTGATGTAAAATTATTTTACATCATTTATAAGTAATACAAATATATAAAATAAATGATTTAAACTAACCATTTTTTTGTAGTGTGTAGTGCACTGCATGTCCCAGAGATTTGTCTACTTGTTCTGCATTTTCGTTTTTTAAAGGGGAAAAAGTAAATCCTTTACCGACAAGAACGTAGAGAGAAAACAAACCGAGACCTTGTCTCACGTTTTATATACACACAATCACATTGGAAAGGTTTTGAATCGAGAAAGAACACACAAATATAAATTATTGAATCATGAGACGACGACCTTAAGACTTAGGAGAGCCTCCTCCTCCCAACATGGAAAGGTTAGAGGGAACAGATATGCCACGTGACAACCCGAGTGCAGCGTTACGACGGTGGTAACGGCACCTGAATGAGCCAGGGTGTGTCGTTGGTGCGCATAAACAGTTTTGCCTAACGCTCGATGACTTCCCCATACCTGCCGAGCCACTACCACGGACACGTGGAGACATGTTGTAAGCTTCTTGTCTTTTAACGTCTTCTTGGCTTATCTCTTGATGATTTGTCTCCTTGAGTTTGATCTTCATCATCATTCTCCTCTTCGTCTCTTCTTCTTTCTCTTTCTCTTTCCCTTCCATTAATTTATTTGTTCTCCTCTTCTTTGTTTTTTCTATACCTTCTTACAAATAGAGAAAACTCTAAAAATAGTAATCGAGAAAAGCTTTTAGAATTACAAAAAAGGAAAGTAAGCTGACGTGAATGAAATGTATCTAAATATAGTAAGTTTTCTATATTACCGTTTTCTTTGCCGTAAACATATGGTTGCATGCGCCTCTTGTTAGGTGTGTAAACAAACAATAACTTTTTGTTAACAAAACTGAAAAATTCGAACTCGCCCGATGCTGGTAAACTGGAATTATATTGAGCTAATGTCATAGACGTTTTAATCGTATGGGTTTCATACTACGGTTATACAACCGATCCCGAAGCTGGTTATGGATGTAATGCTCTATGTAATAGATGTTTTAATCGTATGGGTCTCATGGTTAGATATTGTGTTTGCCTTATAAAATATGAAAATAACAATTATAAAACATATATAGATATCAACTTTTCTTATTTGAGTTTTTTTTTTTTTTAAATGACGGCCACTTCTCTGTTACGCATACAATCATCCTCTGCTTGCTCCGTCTTAGATCCAATTCGAGTAGGCATTTCAAGTGGCATTTCAAATGCTATTTATTTTAGAGCCTAAAGTAGATGGTTACAAAGTCTTCTTAACAACTACTACTTCAACCACTAACACTCTTCACATATTCTTCTTGTTGTAACTTCTAGTTACACAATCAAGTCTCTTCTTTGACTTGCTCTCTCCTTGTGCATCACGTTTCTTCTTCTTTTCTTTTACTCTTTGTTTCTTGTGCCTCAGGCTTCTTTTTCTTCTCACAGATTCTTCTTTCTTCTTTGTAGCTTCTTCTCTGCTACTCTTCTTTGTTGTTGTTGTTCTTGTTCTTCTTCTTCTATTTTCCTGCTGTTATTTCTTGTTTAGGATTTTAATCAAGGATCCAATATCCAACAGAACCTACGAAAACAGTAGACCAAACATTAATCCAATGATTAAACAGAGCAAACATCAAGAACAGAAACAGATAACCACATACAAATGTAGACAACAAAGTGACTTAATTACTGTTTGAAGACATTGGAAAAAAAATAAAAAATAAATGTTGACAGTGGGATTTGAACCCACGCCCTTTCGGACCAGAACCTTAATCTGGCGCCTTAGACCAACTCGGCCATATCAACTTTGTTGTCTACTTTTTTATAACAATCTTTATATCATAGAGAGCGAGATAAAAGACAATCGATAAGGATATTTCCAGTTTTGCAAGTGTCATGGTGTCAGTGAATAATAAGCTTAGTAGGAATTTGAGAAATAGCATTGAAGTCAAGTGCATAGGCTTTTCATAGAAAGCATAAAGCAGCTGTTGGTTGCCTTCTGTATTAGTACAAGAGACAGAATAAAAGCCTTAGATCATTCATCATACAAACAAGTAGCAACGAATAACACTCATGTTCAATCACTTCATGTATCTGTGCAGGAATTTTCTGTGGAAGTCATTCCTTATTGTATCATTGATGAAGCGCTTGGGTGCTTTCATTTCACCACGGGCCTGATTCTTGAATACCACATCATCATCCCACCTGCAAAGATGAAAAAACCATTCTTAGTATCAGTTAACATAATCCCAAGATTCATGAAGAAACAAGATATTAACAAAACCCTAACCTCCTTTTGACACTAAACGAGGTTGGAGTGTTGTTAAGCAGTGGGTTTCCTTTGAGAAGTTCTTCTTCTTTGGCATTTAGCTCCTCCATCTGCTGCTGCTTTTCCTGGAAAAAAGTGCATGATATATATTACTACCAAAGAAGCAGAGTAACTATCTACAATTTCTTTTAATAGTAATCATAAAACAGATACGAGAGTAACTTTACCTTCCTGAGCCTCTCCTCCACTCTTTCTTTCTTTATCTGGTCGAGTTCAGCCATGAGAGCTTCAGTGTCGTCCTCGTCATCATCATCACTTTCGTCATCACTAACAAAGACAAAACAAATCATAAGATAACTTTCGCGGAGCTAGAGCTATATGAGTTAACGTAAAAGAAAAGGACAACCATATAATTAATTGCATTTACCAAAACTTTGCCCCCAATACGAAAAGCAATGACTAACAAAAACGCCTAGTTACCCGCCCCCAACCTTAATTCGTAGGCAGATTCAAAGCAACAGCAATAAAGAGGTGCAGAGATGAAGAAAAGAAGAAGAAAAGGTACCTATCATCATCACTTTTGATATCAACATCAGAGTCATCAGCATCTACACTGCGAGGAACAATCCGATCTTCAGGGTCCCTTTTAGAGCCTAAAAGCAGGATATTCCACGTTAGAATACATATGATCAAACTATATGACATAAACAAGAAGCATGACAGATAACTGAATTAAAGAAAATGAATAACTTTCTCTAACCTTCTAGTAATAGCTGATTCCCTCTCCTGCGGTCTCTATCATCTAATGACAAAAACATACCTCGTTAGTCCAGCAAAACAAAGAAACAAAAAGGAAGGATCTTAAGTGAAAAAAGAATTCAAATTTGTAATCTTTACATACCACTGTAGGATTTGTCTTTGGAAGAGAAGTGTCTCCTCTCACGCTCTTCAAGCTCATCACGAAGATTCTTCTTCTCCACTTCCTCTTTAGTGTGTTGCCCTTCCCTCCTGCCAAAGAACAAGCAACACACAAGTTATGATAACATCCCATAAACAGCTAGACAGATATATACCCAGTATCTTTCTAATGTCGATCAAGCCCTAGAAGATCAGATCTCTTCCACAGATGCATAAACTATGACTATCGTTCCTCAAACCTGTCGATCTAAATACAAATTCGAAATCTTTCTATTGCAATAAACCCTAGATATCTGAAGAATCTCAACGATCAAAGATAAATTCGATAGAATTCACACGTAATCAGATTCAAAGAAGAAGAAGAAGAAAAACCTTGGCTTTAAAGTGGTGTGAGCGGCGACATCGCGAGACGAATACTTCTGAGAGGCGCCGAAAATACGAGCACCACCTTGCTCGTTACCTCCCTTCGCCGGAGCCCACGTTGGCCTAGCTGCAGTCGTCATCTTCAGAAAAAAGCCCTAAATCCCCAAATCAACCAAACTCGATCGATATAAGGACGAGAGGATGGACTCGAGCCGTGTTACAAGAGAGGAGAAGTAAAAGGAAAAAAAAAAACTTTAATTTATTTATTTATATACGCCTCATCTTTTCCTTTTTCCGTTTTGGTAAGAAAACCTTTTTCTTTTTTTACTTAACCACCCACTTCTCACTGATGCTGTTAATTGTTAAAGAAAAAAAATTCTTATTCACTGATAATGGCCAACTAAATGCTAATTCTTGCTGAAAAGGATAATCATGGAGAGAGTTATCGCAAAAGAACTACTTTTTTTTTTTACTCTGAGTGTATATTTATATAACATAATCTATAGGTTTATTGATGAACTCCTCATAAGAATCCAAATTGTATATTACATATTACAACAGACTTACAACCCCAAACATTATTAAAGCTTCCAACTTTGAACAAGAGTGACACTTATTCTAGCGTTATACAGAGTGTCACAATTTTAAAAGAGACCAGGTTCCTTCACTAACATTTGACTAAACAAGTCTCTTTGGATCTTGATTTAGCCTTGTGCACTTCCTTTGCAGAGGGAAACGACTTGGCACACATTTTGGATTCTGCCATGATCCTACTAGCTGCTGTACGCCGTCTTCTAAGCTCTGCGTCCACTACAAGTGTAGCTTCTTCAGCCAACTCTGCTTTCTTCAACGCCTCTTGTGTTGCAGCTTTTATATCTTCAATCTCCTTCTTGCTCATCTCTAGTACCTTCAGTGTTTCATCTCTGCATGCTCTCAATGCTTCCGTCTCAGTGAATCCACCATCACAACTTTCTTGAACATTTAGACATTCCTCAGCTTTGTGTTCCTCTGCAGCTTTTGCTTTTGCTTCTTCTGCCTCCTTAAGAGCAATCTTGAGCTCTTCCTCTAACATCAAGAGCTCCATCTTTGCATCTTCAGCTTCCTTCTTCAGCTCCTCAATGGCTTGTTCCGTTTCTCTTTGCTCTTTCTCTTTAAGCTGTGAATGTTCTTTCTTCACGTTTGCAAGCTCGAGATTAAGAGACTCCATTAACATATACAACTCACTCTCCTCTTCAGCTACTCTATGTAGTGATTCCTTAGCAAAGCCTAGCTCAGAAGTCACAACTATCACATTACTACTACTCACATCTAAGTCCCGATGACTCTCCTCTTCAGCTACTACTCTTTGAAGCAATTCCTTAGCAACACCTAGCTCTAAACTCACATCTCTCACAACACTACCACTCAAATCTATAGCTTTCTCATCATTTCTCAACTTGTGATTGAGATGCTCAACTGTTTTCTTAGCTTCATCAAGCTCTAACAAGGCCTCAATCTTGGCCATTTCAGCACTCTTTATTTTCTCCTTCAATTTGTTAACCTCTTGATTCCAGAGACAGAGATTGGTCTCCTGCAACCAAAATTTCAGTAAATAACACCAAGAAGACACACAAAAATGTTACAAAGAAAGAACTGAACAGTAATTATAACCTGTTCTAGCCTCTGGTTGAGATGTTCCTCCACCAGATAACCAGCGTTAAAGAGCTTCACTGCATCTTGAACAGAATGAAAAGTAGCCATTTACTCCCAATAAAAACACTAATCCCCCAAGTTTTTAGCAATGCCCAGAAGAGAAAGTACACTTCTTTCTTTCTTTAGTAGATCAAACCAATCAAAAGAAAGAAACTTTGCATATGGAAGTTGAACCTTGAGAGTTGAGACAATGCAACTCAATAATGGAAGAAGCTCCGGAAAGAGGGCTGCTTTGTCACTCTAGTGTTACAAACTATGCTCACGTGTCATGTCCGTGCAGAGATTTTGTCAAAAGAGGGGTCACGGGTCAGCTTAACCATCATTTTTTTATAAGTTATCTCTGCGACTGCACGTGAAGTGCTTGTTCTAAACCACATAAACTTCCTAGTTTAGTTTCTACAGAACATAAACTGAAAGAGAGGTTGATTTTAATAAAGTTTTAAACTTTACTGTTTAACTTTTTCAAAATAGTTAGCATTATACGGTAACTAATCGGGAACATGGAGACGAGTTAACCAGCCACCCTCTGCAAGACTGCAACTAGGGTTGAGAAGAACACTGTTGACGAAATGACGGTTTTAACCTTGAGTTAAAATGGAATTAATTATTAGATCTGAAACCCAATATAGGACCCGGCCCTTGAGACTGGGACATAGGCCTCTTAATAGTTGCTGTCGCATCGTCCGGTGAATTATTTGTGTTATTATGTAAACATCGCGCTGTTACAAACAATACGAAGAGACTGCCTTACCGTTTAACTGATCTAGAGGAGTCGTCTTGTTGTTATGGGCTCTGAAGAAGCCCATATCATAGTTTTGTCGGCCTACACCTAACGTCGATAAACCAATCATGAAAAACGGACAAACTTAAATTGAAATGAGATGCCATTCATTATATTATCTTGTACGATTTACTATTCATGTCAGAAAATGTTATACTCTTTGACTTTTACGACATTTCACCTTTTATTTTGTCAAGACATTTCACCTTTTATTTTGTCAAGACATTTCACCTTTTTTTTAAAGCACTGTTACATAATAAAAGAAAATAAAAGCAAAACTCTATCCGAATCCGATAACTTTTTAAGAAGAACAAGTCAAATATAGAAATTCACTAAACCAAGTTTATAGACAGTATAAAAAGGTTGTGATTGGATTCTTTAAAGTAAATTGGAGTTAAAAAAATAGTGAGAAATGGTGGAGAAGTAAATGGTGAAAATAAGAGTAAAAGAAAAAAAAGGTATAATAAGTGTTATTATTCTAACAAAATGAAGAGTAAATATGAGTGTATATTTATATCCATTTGAATAGTGATTAGAGTAAATGATAAAAATTTGTTCCACTTGATTGGTAAGTTTATAGTGAAATGTAGAGTAAATATTTACTCTAAAAATACTATCCAATCACACTCAAAATAAATTAATTTTTACAGTCACTGATTTAAAGAAAAACAAGTTGATTTTCAAACAGAGTTTAGAATAAATAATTACTTTTAATATAGTATTTTTAAAAAGATTAACTTCTGATTTTGACGTTTTTCTTGTCAGCAGGAGAATCTTTTCTATTTCTTTAAACATACACTAAGGAGAGAAGTATCATATGAACATTGCTTCAACTTCTCTCTCTCTCTTTCTCTTACATATCTATCTCTCTCGTGTTATCCAACAAAAGTCACGGATCTTGAGCGGTGATCGCGTAGAGATGGAGTTCCGGGAGAAGCTCTTAAAGTTCAAGTTCCACATCGTCTTCGCCTTTGCGTTCTCTCTCCTCACCGTTGCTCTCGTCACTTATTCTCCAGGTTTTGTCACCGTTGTATCTTACTTCTGGCCTCTAGTTCTCTCCACTGCTCTGTTTTTAGCCGCCGTTTACTTCTTCGCCCGGACCTCCGACCTTCCGACGTCATCTACCGTCTCCGGAGATGGCTCCGGCTTACTAGTGGCGGCAGAGGGGATCCTAGACTATGTAGTCGGCGGACAACACGAAGAAACTCTTCTTGATAGCTTCACTAAACTCGACTAGTGTGAGATCTCTTTGTGTTTTGAATTCCTTTAAGTATTTTCGTTAATTTCTTTTTAAAAATAATAGAGAATATTCATAAATGTAATAGTTAATCTTGTGGAATAAGAATCAATCTTGCTTTTATGAATTTTTGTGATAACTTTAGGTTCTAGCGCTTATTTTATACGTTACATTACATTGATATCATTTACTTTAATTTCAAAATTGATTAGTTATTTTAAATGGCGAATGACCTTAAATTCTGTGCCTGTATTTAACTTATAAAATCTATCCACCGACGCGGCATGCTTTCATTTGTTTATTAATTTAACGCACGAAAGCAATTAAAAATGTTAGAGCACCATTATCCACAGAAACTATTTAAATGGTTTAAATGTAGTTAGTGGACTTAAGAAACCTAGTTAAGAAATATAACATTATCCCCAGAAACTCTAATGAGTTTCTTAATGATTTTTTGGTGGGTTTTGTTCCTTCTTTTGACGGAGGAGACGCATGAGAAGGCGTGAGGAACGACGGAGAAGACGAGGGAAGACGAGAGAGAGTCGTCGTCCTTGGTGGTGGGTTTCGATCAAAGGTGGGTTTCCATCGGTGGTGGGTTTCCATCCTTCTACTGACGGAGAAGACCAAGGAGAAGCCCTCACGAGCGACGGAGATGACGAGAGAAGGCGAGAGAGAGTTGTCGTCCTTCATGTGGCTTTCGATCGGTGGTGGATTTCGATCCTTCCTCTATCACGGAGAAGACGAGCACGACGACAACGAAGACGGAGGATCGGTGGTGGAGGATCAGTGGTAGAGGATCGATGGTGAAGGATCAGTGGTGGAGGAACCTTCAAAAATGAGGTTGAGAGAAAACGAAATTGGAAAATAAAAATCACCCCCTCTCTTGTCTTCACACGTGTTTTTAAAAACCCCTTAAAAATTGGTCACGAAAACTACACATTAAGGATCGGTAATACACATTTTATTTACTTTTGATTTATTTAAATGCCTTAATAACTTAAAAAACCCACTTAAGGATCTGGGATAAAGATGGTCTTGTCATAGGTTAAAGATATGATGAATGTAGTATTATTCTTTTAGCTAAGATTCTATAAAAAAAATTGGGTGATCTATGAGAGAGAAGAAGAGATAAAATAATTGTATAACATAGATTCGTACACTTTTGGTACGTTACTCACGTGCATTAGCATCTCGACCACTGAATCTAAATCTTAAATTATCCCCTTAGCTATATATCTAATGTACCTTGTAAAATTGAACAAGTGCATCAACGGTTTGCTAATGATGATGTCAGCTCAGCCTAAAAACGTTTCGTAGTTCGCCGACTCGTTTCAAAAATGACACGGACGTCGGTTAACGATTGAGCATAACTACAAAGTCAGCTAATTTTAACATTTGCACCCAAAAAAAAGTCTAATTTTCCATTTAAAGGATAGGAACTAAACGGCATGCATGCCCTACTTATATGCGGAAAGGACGTTTGATTGTTTAAGCAGCATAGGTTTGGAACATTATAAGCTTAACTTTTTTTGCGTTGGCATCAGCAAGTAAAACTATGCAAATGACTTCATTTTACAGCCATGCATCTTCCGTTTGCGTACTTGTAGAGAAAGTCCAAGGTATCATATATATACATGTGTGTGTAGATTCTACACTGTAGAATAATATTTTCTTCTTCTTCTTCTTCTTAATTCTGTTTTATTGTTTGCTGATATTGTCTTTAGAAGGTCTAGTCATCCTTTTTTCCTGCAATGTGCAAGACTGGCGATTTAAAGATCGCCTTTGAGCTCTGCAAGGACATATTCACGAAGCTTATACTTGCCGATGAGGTCATCGTGCAAGAGGTGGTTGATGCGTTGGTGAAAGGATCAAAGCAAGAAGAAGCTGAGAAAATTGTTGAACTTGCGAACAAGGATGAATATTTCCAGTTCAAGCTATGCCTCTCTTCCAAAGAGTAATTTATTTGCAAATACTCGTTTGTCAACACGACTTAGTCAATACAACGGTTCCGTTAATGTCTGGTCAATTTTTTATATATAGTTTTCTCTCTCAAGTGTCTTGTTGGTGCACAAATATCTTAGGTATTGTGTTTGTGTGCCTTGATCTTTTAGCTAAAACTGAATTACTGATGTTCAGATTTAGAGGAATGCTGATCATGCATTGTCGACTTCAACGCACGAGTGTCCTAGTTGTATATTCATACCGAGATTAATTAGGGTTTCAGAATATTTTCCTTTTTATAAATAAGGGAACTAAAGCCGAATATATAAAGATAGTACACAAAAACCTATTACAAATACGCTGTCTGGGTGATTGGCCTTTGCTCACCTTTGATTTATCTTTTATTTAATTGAATGTAAAATATCAGTTAACCCTATCTTTCCCTCCTAGTTCCCCCTAGAATAACCATTTCGGAATACTAAATATCACACACGGCGCATTTTCAGGCAAGACAAAGATATAAAAGAAATATTATTACCTAATAGTAACACACTTGCCTTAAATAACCAAGAACAAAACTGTATATAAAAAAAACTATTGATTTGGTTTGATTGTTAGCGTTAATGAAAAAGAAATTGTTAGTAGCTCCTCCTCCTCCAATGGATTTCTCTGTCGACATGGTTAGCAAAAACGAACAGAGAATTCAAAAAGATGATACTGTCATGTCCTCTCTTTTGTTTTTCTTAATTACACTTTTTTATTATCTTACAGAGCTGTGAGATTAAAGTGAACAGAAGCTGCGAGCTTTGCCATCGAAAAGTGTCTGAAGTTATGCAGTCTTTCACCGGTACTCCCTCTTTCTTCTCCTCTTATTTTTTTTTTGGTTAATGATCAATGATGGATTCTATCTTTTTATATATAAATATATTTTATAATTTTTGGCAGCGTTTTACTCTGTGACTTATCTTGGAGATAACAACACTATTAAGCTCAAGGCGAGAGCTAACCCTAATGTGATTATGTGGCTCAGTACTAAGTACGGCGATCACGGCAAGATCACCAACTTCCAAATGGACGGCCAACCGGTTACCCCTCAACCGGGAGGCGGTTATTACGGTCCTTCCGGTTATTATCCATACCCATCTGCTTATGCTCCACCGCAGCAGTTTCTAGCTGGAAGCTATGTTCACCCTATGCCTCCCCCACAGAAGGAGGAGACTCCACATGGGATTTATAAGCAGCATACAGCACCGCCGGCTTATGCTATGCAGCCGCCACCGCCAATGCCGTTGTCTAGTTACTCTTATATTGAACCTCCGTATTGGCCGATGAGTGGGAGGTAAAGTGAGTGATTATGTGTTGCGTGACGAAGAAGAAAGCTTCTTCTTTATCTCAAAGGTTTTTTCTTTTAAGTTAGTTTCTTATTTTGTTTAAAGTTTATCTATGTTTTATGATTTGGTTACTTGTACCGTACGTTACTTTTCAAGTTAACATGTATTGTTATTTACGAGCAGCAAGTAAGAATCTCTCAGTTACTAAATGAATTGTTTTTTTTTTTGGTGGGAGAGTGATAACAATAATTGTGTGTTCATTCCAATGTTATTGCTTCATTGTTGTTGATGACATAACTTTTAACGTTTCAATCAAGTACCACGAGCATAGATATTGCTCGACATTTTTTTTTTTGCGACTTTACTATTCGTACTCATGGTTTTTAATTAAGAGATAAAAAGTATCTTTGTCATGCTGGCGTAATTAGAACATCTCCAACTCCAATTCGTATCATAGATGTTTTCGCCAAACAAGTTCTGAAGTTCAACATCAACTCCTTGAAGTTGGAATTTGCCATGATATGATAAAACTGTTGACACTTTGCAGTACTTGTTTAGCTCCTAGTCTCGTAGGAGTACCTACACCATGGTGTTGATACTTTTGAACACTTTGCACTGCTACTTGGTTTTGGCGTATTCGGTTGTATCAATTCAAAATAAAGTACATCTATGTGATGTCCGACCATTCATGGCTAATGGGCCTTCCACCTTCTCGCTCAGTTTTCTCGATCAGTTTGTTGATTCATTTTGTGCGACGAGCGGTGTTTTAATATTGTGAAGGTTCAAAAATATGTTTTCACATGACTATTTCTTGTGTTTTGACTTTATTTTTTTTAAACCACAAACCGGAATTATACAATCTAGTTATAAAAAGAATTGAGATTCACCCCACATATAATAAAAGAACATCTACCTAAACTATAAATCATGAAAATATTAAACCAAATAACAAAATTGGCAAAAAAATAAATTTACTTGGATACAAAAAATGGCCTAGAGCTTGATCCAAAGCTCGGTATGGCTCAGGGATTAGACCTAGCCGATTTTTTTGTATCAGATTGTATCGGACTTAATCAACTCTAGCTTTTGGAACTATAAAAACAGTTCCAAGATTAGTGATGGCTATGAGGAGTGTTGGGTCCATCCATCATCCTTCCCGTACACAACACACGCATGGCCCAAGGAACAAACTAGTACTGATTACTTCTTACTTCAAGCATAACCCCTCGTTCTATCATCATTTGCCTTTTGTGGTTGTCCAACTTCACCGCCATTAAAACCTTCCACCAGAACATTTATTTCAAAATTTTCAGTTTAAAAGAAAAAAAGAAGACAAAAGTAAAGAACAATTCTTTAAAAAGTTTAGCTATGCACCATCATAAGCTTCCTTTTACATACTTGAATACAATTGCATCTATTTGCTTTTTTCCTCCATAGTTCCATATAAACTCAAACAATAGCATCTGAATGCATTATCTTTCCTGAATATACTGAATTGTTTTAGACTTTTAGACTTTTACGAGTCTTGTGACACCTTTACGATCTTGCTTTTTCATTTCACGAATATTGCAATAGGTTTTGGCTTTAGCTTTAGACATTATTGAGCATATGATTGTTACACATGTATGTGTTTAATTTGATCAATTTTTCTCTCAATAGGAATTGGACCCACTTAGTTATATTGTTTATATTCTTTTTTGCTTTGTTTCTTTGTCCACTGATTAAGTTTACTGTTCCTTCTCCTTGTCTTTTGGTTTTGTTTTATTTCTAAAATTTGGATTTTAGTATTGTAAATAGCTCCATGATTGATGTATACACTCTCATTCATTTCTAATTAGGTACATTTGTGGCTTTTATTTATTTTTTCTTATGCAGTTCAAACTGTTGTGTCTCATGGTCACCATATTATTATATAATTTTTTGTATATCTAGAAGATTCCTGACCTATCGCATAAGCTAATATCTGAAACTGTGAAAGATTTGGTCGGCTAATTTTACTATTGCAAATGTCCCACCGGCTCTGACTGACAGACAATGCTTCATAAAGTCGTTAGGTTAGAGTACTTAAATTCCAAAACATGTTGCAATCAAAGCCTAATATCTATGTTAAACTTAGTTGAGATCAACTGACTCGTTTAATCTTAGTTATCTATATATATAATTGCTTACGTCTGTTTATATGAACATGAGTGGACATATTATGTAATGTTGTGTCGAAATCCTAGAGTCATCTATTATTATTTGATAGTTTTCCACACTCGGTCGTTTTCGTCAGTTTAATTAATATACCAAAAGAATAACTATATGGTATATGTAGTTGTTATCATATATAACACGAATCTAATACCGCCTCATCCTTGCTTGTTCGCTACATGTAACATTACTAAGCTATTCTTTCTGGTTTGCTCATTATTTTTGTTGGATAATAAGTTTGATCAGCTGAAATTAGTCAAATTCACATGTTTTTAAATACCAACCTCTCGAGAAGACTAGAAAAAAAAAATAATATATCACTTAAATGTTGTGATAAAATAGAACGTGTATTTGCTAATACATAGTCAAAACCGGATTGAGAAAAAGTGAAAACCAACAACAAGAAGATTCTAAACAAAGCTTCAATGTAACTCTATTTTGAAAATATCCTAATTAATAAGCTATTTTGAAACTGGTGATGGATAGGTAAAGTCTCTAAGATTCTTGTTTTACGATTTGCTACTACCAAATTTACAAATGTATTAATAGTGATACATTTTATTTTAATCAGATCCATGGTAACATAATCGTTAGCTGTTCCCACAGTTTACAGATGATAACACGGTTCAAGCTTCGAAAACATGGCACCAGATGTTTTGAAGAAGAAAAATAAACGACATTTTAATCTTGTCGATCGATCAAAAATGTCACCAGATCATGAAAAACAGACATTTTAATAACAAATAAAATAGCCAGGAAATCAAAAATGAATTAAGCCATCAAATCTATAACAATAAAGGAGACTTTTCTATCTCCTCCTTGCGCCACGTCATCAGGAAGGAGGGGGCGTTTTGCGCCACGTCAGATCCAAAAAAATCGCCGAAAAACACAAGACTTAACATATAAATAGCCCATTTGAAACAAAGTTATAGGAAAAGATATGGGCTCAGATTTTACTATCACTGGCCCATACTAAACCCTCCCTCATGTCACGTCTTCCTCCAGCCGTCGACCCTTATCACTTTTGATTCTCAGAAACTTCCTCTGTAACGTTTAATTACACCATCTAATTAAAGTTATCCTTTACAGTTTCCACCCCACCTCTCCCACTTAGTCGCCTTAAAGTACCATCGATAACTCTTCCTTGAACTCTGAAAACTTCTATTATAAATATGCATGCTGAACTTGGAAATTTCAATCTGCAAACTCTTTGGTTTATCTCTTGCTTTGAATCACACCAAAGAGCCATGGCGCCATCCCGACTTTCCCTAGCTGATATGAAAACTGCTCAACGTCGACATATGTTGTCAGACGTCTTCTTCGTTTATGAATAAATGTATGACTCTTCTCTATCTGTTTCTCACATCTTTTTACACATTTTGGTTTAGAATTGAAAACTTAGCTCAAATCAATGAAACTAGCAGTCAAAATTTAGCATGTATTGTTTGGTTGTAAACAGTTATAGCATTCGTTTACTCTGCATTTGAAGTTTGCAATGCTGCTTGCTAACTCACAAAAGCTACTTATATGTTGAACTGCAGCTTCCAAGCCATCATAGTTATTATAAACGACAACTTTGATTAAGATGGAAACTATTTAATGAAGAGTTCAAATTAAAATGTATATGCAACGTACGAGTCTCTTATATTTGTCTTTCTAGAGCAGAGAAGATGATATGTACATATTTTTAGTCTCCAGCTGTTTCGATGATTCCAGAGTCATTGAGATGCATTTAACATAATAGCTTTAGGACAAAAAGAAATGGGGAGGTCCACGCTTTTGACTATAAAAAGGTAAGGTTGCATTTTTAATCGGCTTTAAGTAGACAAAGTATTGAAACTATTAACTATCCATTGTTCGTGTTAACTTTTTTTCTGTTGTAGAAATTGTCTCCTATTCTATAGCTTTTTGTCCAGTTTTATTTGGTTCCATACTGGTTTTCTGTTTAGGTATTGTGATTGAATGGTTGTGGCATTACTTATGCATATATTAAGAATATGGGATCAATGATGTGTGGAAGAGGAGGCAAGATAAATAGTGGGTGAAGCTGCCAACCAACAAGAAAAAACAAACAAAGGTACAGTTCCACATCTATACTATAATGTATGACTATATATCTTCTTTCTTTCCTTTGTTGTTGTCACTTGGAGTCAGAATCTAAGACATCCAGTTTAGTGTATAGTGTATACGGTCAGATATATATATATATATATATATATATTTCAGTCTGATTTACAATTATTGCTTAAGGATTAGTCTAACTATTTTCTCAACCCATCAATCTACATAGGTTTATGTTTGAGGAGTTACAAAATAGGATTTGGAATGAAGCCAAAAAAATTCGTAAGAGACGTCAACCAAGTCATCAAATCCAACTTTTATGCTCATTGCTTGATCAATACAAACCAGCTGCCGAGGGACTTTTCTGGGAGTAACATCATGAATGATTTTTTTTTGGTGTAAAAACATCTTGAATGATTTTCACTTTGATAAGTGTCTAAGCACAAAAAAGTGTAAATGGTTTATATAACACTTGGTTCTTATGACAACCATTGTATAATAGTGATTATATATTATCCAGTTTCCAGTCTTAACTGCTATGCGATTCATATCCAACTTTGGTCTGATTTTGTCATTTGGTTGCCGTTTCTATCTTTGTTATAAAGCTTACTCACGATAATGAATGAGGTTTAGTGCATGTGGTTTAGTTTACAATTTGTCTTTAAATTCCAATGACGTTTTTTTGTTTCAATGTTAGACTTCGTCCTCACTTTCTAAATCAATAAGTGGGCCTAAAATCATTAGCAGGATATTTTTAAACAAATTATGTAATATT
This sequence comes from Moricandia arvensis, assembly GCA_905132765.1. Classification (NCBI taxonomy): domain Eukaryota; kingdom Viridiplantae; phylum Streptophyta; class Magnoliopsida; order Brassicales; family Brassicaceae; genus Moricandia; species Moricandia arvensis. The sequence continues at coordinate 90,351 of CAJHQP010000946.1, forward strand.
TAGTACAAATTATAACAAAACGTTTCACAAAAAATAAAACTATAAGAACTCCAAAGATTCACATAATAAATATAGGTTTCACTTGAACTTAAAGCTTGTGGTCTAACAAATCTATATTAAAAGTAACTAAGTTTCTGATTCTTAAGCATGTCAAGATTATATAAAGGAAATATAGCAATCAAAATTATTATGTCAAACTCATTTCTAAAGCAAAATTATTATGTCAAACTCATTTCTAAAGCAAAATTATTATGTCAAACTCAGTTCTAAAATTTGTTTCACTATTATAGACAAACTATTGCTCTCCTCAAACCCAATACTTTGACAACACCATTGATATTATACAAATTTTCACAAGAACGAATAAAAATTTCAACAAAACTCAAAACTTTTACAATAAAATAGCTCATGTGCCCATGTTGTACTATTACAAACTCTAAAACAGTTTGTACTACCTAAAACTAATTGCTTAATTTTTGGTATTTAAATAACAAATTTCATTCTAAGCTTTAGCATGTTTAAAGTTTTAGAGCTGTCTGATGTCATGTTCATATTTCGGATGTCTTTTGTTTCCAAAGATTTGATGTTCTCATGCCACTGGGTCATGCATATGACTCAAAGAATCATGCTTTTCATTATATAAAAAATGATGGTTCCATTTCTTTCTCTGAATATGAACCTCGTCTGCAAAGATCAAAGCTTCAATTCACTGCATTACAACTCAATTCTTAAGCTACACCCAATAAATATACGACCCCCACATATCACGTCTATTGCCTGCCGTCAAACAATAACCATAACTGAGTCCCCACCCACTCAAAACACAAAACAAGACCTCTCTCACATTAGTATGGCAAAAAACACAACAATATTAATATCATAAATAACTAATAACCCGCAAACCACTAGTATGATATATTTTTAATTGAAAATTCATTATTAGCTTAGGTACACGTGTGCGTAGCAGCATTTTTCACGATACCACCGGGTGGAGACAACACATAGCTAAAAATATATTGTACATCAGTCTAGGATGGAGAAATAATAGAGATCAATATGATCATGTGTATGTACGTACTATTTATGTGTGCGTATATATAGTCATACATTAATCATTAATCTTACTAAATTGTTCTCGTTGTTGCATGCATTTTCTAATGAGCTCCATTTTTGCATAATACAAATTAAGATAATACGACTAATTGACCATGGTTTGTTTTCTATTTTCAAAATCAGCTGATGATTCACAAATCTTATGATTCACTGATATAAATTAGGGGAATAATGTTTTAATAATTTACTAGATTTTAATCCGAGCTTTCGAAACACAAATATTTTCTATTGATTATTTTGACAAATATGCACGAATCTATAAATTTTTATTAGAAAATAAATAATTTTAAAATTATTTTATTATATTTTTTGAGTTTGAACAATGTTTTCGTATCTTACTTAGATCTATAGTTAAACAAATAATCCGAAATTTCATATATAATCCGTATATAATATATGTTGACATGCGTAATTTTAATGATAAAAATATATTTGTGCATGGTTTAGTAGGATATGTATGGATTTTATACTTCATATTGTAAAGTGAGATCTAATCAATTATCATTAAGTAATCATATATCAAAAAGAACATGTTAATAACATTGGTCGAATGTGATTGGTTGTAAAACTTCGTGACATATGATTGGTTGAACAAATGCTGGCGGAATTTTCAGTTGCTGGGTTGTGATTGGTCTTGAAAAGTTATGATATCCTATTGGTTAGTTTATACTTTTCGAAATTAATTCCCAGAAAATCTAAATAAAAGAATGGCAAACTATTGTAAATAATTTCAAAAAATAAAAGTAGAATTATATTTTAATAGTATAAATGTAACGCGAGAGTTGTGTATAGAAAACAAGATTCCATTAAGAGAGATGCTAACAAGGTACAAGTGACGTGAAGAAGAGGCTAGAAAAAACTCGCTCTCTAAGAACTTATTGCATACGTCTAATAACATAGCTAACTTAATTAGAAATCAAACAAGGATTAAGTGTCGTTTAGCTTCGATCCTAAGCTCTTCCTTCATCTTCCTAATGAACTCATCAAACTTCTTGTTCATGTCTTCCTCCATCACCACTCCCACATTATCTTCCTCTTCTCTAGTTTCATCATGATCATCACACTCCTCCTCTGGATCACCATCATTTAGTAATGGCTCATCAGATACTTCATCTTCATCTTCTTTATTTTCTTGGGTTTCTTGATCTTTTGTAGTAACTTCCTCTGCAGGAATAGACTCAGTTCCTCCATCATGGTCAGAGTAATACTCTATCTTCAACATCGCATCGTAACCATCAAAGTCTCGGTGATCATCGGTGTTGCTCCAACTTTCCTCTAAAGGTGTTGATGACGAAGTGATTACACCAGAGTACTTAGTGACAAACACTAAGAGACCATTGCAAATGATGAACACGTACGTCTTATCTACCGCGTGTGTTACGAGTTGAATTGTGAGTTTACATATATAGAAATTGTGAGTGATTAAAAGAGATGAAACCCATATCGAAATCACTATGAACTTGGTCAGTTTCTTCATAAACTCAGGTTTTATTCGATCCATCTCTCTGCTCTATTTTCTCTTTGTGAATGATGAAGAAATATAAGAGAAAGAAAATTAATGCTCAGCTCAGTTTTAAGACTTGAGAGTGTGATTGTGCAAAGGTTTACACTCAACATCTTTGGTTATTTATAGAGGTTATAGTAGAAGGTTTTTGTCAATAAGATTTTACCAAACTACCCCTTATTCTGATGCTGCATGCCACGTGTTAGGAAGACTTAAAGAGAGATTTTTCTCAATTATGTGGATCAAATTTAATCTACGCTCCCTTCTTTGTCACTAATCTTTGTTCGGTAGTTTGATTTTGTGGACTTTGTTATGAATGTTCCAAAGCTTTTGGCATATTATATGATTTTTATATGTAATGCTGGTAGAACAATTATTATGTCGTCGTGTGTTACTGTATATTTATAGATATAGTCATCTGTTTAATACAAATCTCAAACTGAATAGACTAGAAGCAGCTTCAAGGATGATTGAGTCTTTCAAGTTTCTGTAGTGAGGGGGTGTGTGGACAAAGGGCATCTCCAACCAGCCCCCCTCATTTTTTATGGGGTCCACCCATAAAATAAGGGGATAAAGGGATAGTTCTCTAATGGTGTCCTTTCAAATATTTTTTTTTATTTTACAGTCCTCAATTTTATTAGTAATTAATTATAATCATTAAACTTTAATAATTAAATAATAAATACATATTAATATGTGAGATTGACAAAATTAGTAAACACATTTAGTAATAATACCAGATTATTTATAAAAAACATAAAATTACATATAATAATAAAACACATACAATTTCAAATTACAAAAGACATTTAAAATACAAAACTAATCAATACGATTATTTCTGTAATGTTCTCATATATGCTCAATCAATGCATTTTTAAGTGATAAATGAGCTTCCTTATTTTTAATCTGAAGATTACGTGCTAAAAATTGCTGAAAATGCATATCTTCATTTATGGCCAGTTCAACGTTTATTGGCGGTGATGGTCTTGCATCTCGAATCGGTGCGTTGATATCTCGTTCATCTTCAATGATCATTTTATGCATTATAATACATGATGTCGGTTCTCCAGCATCACAATCTCCTGGATTTTCTTCATTCACAATCAATTTAAACAGTGATGATGGTGGGTCAAATTCGTCACAACGTCCTATTGGATCGAAGAAAGCAAAACCCAAAAGAAAACTTGATGAAGGTAATTCTTCTATGGATAATTTGGTTTCATCAAATGAACAAATTCTGAATTTCTTGAAAGAAAGTGCATCATCTAGGGAAAAAAATAATGAGATGGTTCTGTTATGCATGCAAAATCAAGCAAAAAAATTGGCTCTAAAAGAAATGGAGGAAGAAAACAAAATATTGTTGACAAATTTGAACTCCATTGATGATATTAACACTCGCCAATTTATCCGATCTGAACAAGCACGAATAATACAAAAAAGAACTCAGCAACAACAATCTGAAGAGACTGCTCCAAATTTATATCGACAATATTTTGGTGATTTTTAAGGTTCGACACAACTATATCATAATTATATATATATATATATATATTGTAATGTGTAATATTTTAGCTTATTTTAATGTGTAATCTTTTAGTTTATTATTTTAATGTGTAATATTTTAGCTTATTTTAATGTGTAATATTTCAGTTTATTTTAATGTGTAATATTTTAACTTATTATTATTATTTAAAGTGAATTTTATGAGATTATATTATAATATTAAAGTGTTAGTATAATTATAATATTAAAATGCAGCATAAAAAATAATAAGTATACAATCATTAAACATACATAAATAGAAGGACTAAAGTGAAAAGTAAATAGTGTTTTAAGGGGGTGAACAGTGCACCCTCAAATTTGAGGGTGCACTGTTCACCCCTTAAAATTTGAGGGGATAAGGGGTCATTGGAGTGCAAAACCCTTCAAAAAATGAGGGGAGAACGGCCCGTTGGAGATGCCCTAACTATTCATAATATTTCATTGTCTTTTAGAGCACCATTATCCTAGGTGCTTAGAGGAGTGTTTAGCATGTGGGGCCCATTAAAAAGCTAAGCATTCTCTAAACATCACTTCTTAAATTGCCTAAATAAGCACTCTTTAAAGATCAGATCTTGCACTATTTGCAGGTTCCACTAACGGTCCGCGATTGATTTCCTTTTACTTTTTTATTTTAAAAGAAATTAAAAAATAAACATCCCAAATGGAGTGCTATGGATAAAGATGCTCTTACTAAACTACTTGACAAACCAAAACAAACCGTGTGATACGCAATGAATGTGGAAAAATGCACATACAGTTATTCCCAAACGCGACGGTAAAGTCGATAATGTAAGAAAAAGACTCATTACTATTAAATACAAAAGACAATAAGGGAAAAATACAGATATTCTGATTTATGTTTATGATCTTTATGCTTATATGGACATGGATTTCCGGTGGTATATGATTATACTTCTTGGTTATTCGAATGTCTTGTATTTACCATGTAGTATATGGTAGTGTTGAAGATAACTTCATAATTTGTTAGCTGTGATTTTACTTACCTATCAAATCATTAAATCTCATTAATCTTCAGTGTTTTGATCTTCGAATATATTTTTTTTGTCAAAAAAAAGTATCACTGTAATATGTTTGATCCATAATGTCACATATAAATCCATTAACATTGAGAGTCTTTTCATAGAAGTTTTTTTCAAGAATAAAACTGAAAATAAAATGAAAAGGAAAAAAGAAAGAATAATTTCTCGTACGAAAGATTCCAATATTTTTAGAAATTGTTATATTATATTATAAATGGTTAATACTTTGATGAAATAGTTTAATATACATGTTATTTTTGTGAATGATCAACCTTAAATTAATATTAAAACGAAAATGATGTTTAAGGCAATGTCATTTTGTCGAAAACGAATCTTTTGTAGCAGATATGATGTCGCAGTTCAATTTAAAGACAAGGACATAAACAAACAAAAAAGAAAAACTTATTCAACCAGGATACTCTCGTTCGTAGTCGTACCCTGCTCAAGGGAAAACATTTACTGGATTCTACTATTGGGCTAAATGGGTATCTACAAAATCGGGCCTTTTTGTTTTTATTAAATGGGCTTCCGACAAATAGTTATCTCCTTTATTTAAAAAGACAGAAAAAGGTTTTGGATAATGGAAGCTGAAGAAGAGGAAACCACATCCTTGCAGCGTTAAGAGGAGAAGAAGAAGAAGATAAATCAATTCTCTGTTTGGAGATTCCATGGCGGTTTCTTCCGTAACTTCGTTCATACTACCCTCTTTCGCCAGCCCTACCTCTTCGTCTTCCACCAGACAGAAAGTATCTCTGCTTCCATCTTCTTCTTCTACTCATGCCAGCACTGGCTCCTGCGTCCTCAGCAAACCCTCCATCTCGTTTACGAAGAGGGTCTTCGCAGCTCCCGAAACCCTAGCTCCAGAAACTCTCGATGAACCCGCCTCTGAGGAGTTCTCTGAGGTACACGCTTTTCCTCTCTGTCTCTTTCTCGGATTATTCGACATAAGACAATGAAGGGAACACATGTTTTGTAGTATCATTAGCGTATCGTATCCGTTTTCTAATGTATCTGCTAGATAAAGCTGCTTCCTTTATGTCTGTTTAGTCTTTGTTCTGGTATAAAGCTTACTCCTTCTTTTGTATCTGTGTGTCATTCAGGTTCCAAGCTCTTCCTCCATAAGTGTAGACGCTGATAAGGTATCTTCCAGCTCACTACTAGACTATTCGATATGCAGATTTGTCAAAGTTGTTGTCTTTTTGGTTTACAACGTTCTTACATTACTCGGTGCTGTCTTATTGCATTAAGTGCCATTAAGTAGATATTTTCAGAGCAGAGTTATGTTTTGTTTGAAGGTTTTGTGGAGATTGATTGTTTTGTTTGGTTAAGTTAATATGCTTTCTTCTAAGCAGATGGCACCAAAGCAAAAGATTAGGATCAAGCTTAGATCATACTGGGTGCCTCTCATTGAGGACTCATGCAAGCAGATACTTGACGCTGCAAGAAACACCAATGCCAAGACAATGGGTCCTGTTCCATTGCCAACCAAGAAGCGTATCTACTGTGTTCTCAAGTCTCCCCACGTTCACAAGGATGCAAGGTTCCACTTTGAGATCCGGACCCACCAGAGGATGATTGATATTCTCTACCCTACTGCTCAAACCATCGACTCCTTGATGCAACTGGATCTTCCTGCTGGTGTTGATGTGGAGGTGAAGCTCTGAAGATCAACCTTAGCTACAATGGTAAACAAAAAAGGCTCTTTCCTCAAACTAATGTGTCTAGGTAGTGAACTGAATGCAAAATATTCATCAAATTAGAATGTAGCTCGCAATATATTGAGGCTTGTTCTTAACCAAAGTGTTTCTTCCTCACAGGTGATGGGCACTTGTTGCATGAACAGAATGTTTCAGATCAACCACACTGCTTAGAATTGGTAAAACCATGTATCATCCTTTTGAGAGCTTCTGTAATGAATATTATCAGCAAAGTTGGAATCTTTAAATCTTCCTTGTTATTAGTTGATGAACAAGTCAGCAAGTAACCAAGTTCAAGTAAACTTTTGTGTATGTGTGTTTACTAATTATTTTGCCGTCAATGTTATAATTTAATCCTCTTGTATTCTAGTGGAATCTTTATATATGAATAGAAACGAGAAAAATATACAAGTTGAGTTTTAGAAAATGAGGAAGTTAGGATCTTGAAAGCAACTTCATTGTTATATAATATGACCAATGTGTAAGTTTATCCACAAACTTAACAGGGTGTATAATCCCTTGGCATTATGAATAGATATTTAGCTAACCTATTTATTTAACTTATAGATTATTGCAATCATACGTACACAGCTATATGATTGTATATTTTAATCATAAATTAAATGTTTTAGTAATCGTAGTATTACTTCATTGTGGGATCATCTCTTGACCAAAAGAAAAAGAATGATGGCCGAAATTGAAATTAATTTAAGTGGAGGAGACAATGATGGGCCTGTTTTTATAATAGTCGCCAAAGTGGAGGCATATTCCCATGATATACCAACACGGACCGTCCATTTTTTATTTTATTTGATTTTGCTTATATATAGTTCTTTTTCAGAAAAAATGTTCGAATAGAATATTACTTTTGTAAACATTACTTGTTAAATCATACACACAATACGCAAGATTAGTGCCATTTTGGGTGGTTTGCATGCCATTTGCTAACTAACTAGCCAAATCACATTTGCATCAAAAATAGAAAAATATCTTAGGATAATAGTAAAATATGTTTTTGTTCGAAAGTAGCATATAGAAAGCAAATCACAAAAGTAACATTCGATATAAAATAGCCATTGTTCAAAAAAACATTCGATATAAATATATATTTTAATTTTTAACGTTGGATAATTATGCTATTACAAACTATGAAAAATATTACAAATGATTTAGTGGTCGGTAATTTATGTATGACTGCATCACTTGAACCGTTTTATCGGATTTACGCTTGCGTCATGCTATATATATTTTGTTAGTATTTTTTTTCTAGTAATTCGCATAATTCTGTTTTCTCTTGGATTCGAAACTTAAATTAATAAATAAAAAAACTTTGTATATTTTGACTACATTTTATTTAACAACTCCACTGTTTTGTCTTTGTGGGTGCAATTGGCTCGCATGCCAAACTCTCAAATGGGATTGAATATATGTGGTTATGTGATGACAACAATAACATGAACTACCATATTATCAAACTTTTTATGATATCATCCTGTTAAAAGTCTTTATCGTCCAAGAAAGAACCAAACCCAATCGAAAACAAACAGCTATACTAGAAAGCATCAAATAAAACAGTGTCTTGTGTTTTCAACACTCCAAGAGACAATCTTTTCAATGGCTGAAATTGAAAGGAAACGAAATATACTCTCAACACAACCAAAGAAACACATGTTTCATATCTTTTCTTTTGGGTTTTAGCAGAGTATTTCGAGACTCATAATCGTCGCAAATTATTGTAGGGGTCCTTATTGACATATATGCCATTCTTTTAGTTACCATTTAATAAAATAAAAAGACTTGTTATTTGCGATGACAATACTAAATTGTGACGGTCTGACATTTTCATTTTTATGTCCTATATTAACTTAAAATTTTGTATTTTTGTTATTTATATAAAATTTTATGGTACATTATTACAATTAAAATTATTGTTTAAAATGATTATATTCTAAACCGTCAGTTATTTTGTTTATGCTCCAGACCGGCTATGCTAATAAACTATGATTATTTTTTTTGTAATTCAAGTCATATAATTTGGATATGATTTAGTTAGACGTTTATTGTCACTTATCATATAAAGTTGCCAAAATAACATATAAGGTGCTTGTCATTTTGAAGTCAAGTAAGATAATATTAAGTAAATTTGCTCATAATATAATCTAATTTGATTAGAGAGAGATGAATGAGAGTATGGTTCAGCTGAAAGTGACATGAAAACGGTAGCCTTCAAGTGAAGGATGGCTACGCCTTCACGGATCCAAAGACAATCAAATTCATTTGTCACTGCATACCAAAGTCATTGGTCACTGCATACGTCACTTTCCTTCTCCAACTTTCATCTTTTATCTAAAGAAATAGGGTTTTATCTAAATATTGGAAGTGAGAATTGAGAAAACAAGTTTGGATTTAGTTATATCAAATATGTCATTTAGTTCGAGCTTTTGTTAATTAAATTGACCATTATGATAAATTGCATCAGATCAGTGTACTTGGATGTAGCATTCATTCACGTTTACAGATTACAGTCAAATATAAACAAATAATTTTTCTATGGAACATTATTCTGAAGTTGTTATATAAATTACAATAAAATAAAATAAAAGACAAAAGAGGTTGATGATAAACAAAAAGTAGGTGTCACAGAAAAGAGCATGTGATTAAATACATATACACAAAAAATTCTTGACCACAAAACCGATAAAAAAACATGTGGTATGTTGTTGGTCTAACCATCAACAATACATACGTTCTTGAATTTTGAATTGCACAAGCAAAAAAAATGAAAAAATGCAGTGACATATCTATAAAACTTAACCACAAACTTTTGTAATTAAAATAATATTTTACCTTTGGAAAACATATAATGAACACACAAAAAGCAGTAACTGAAACTGGATAAATGACTACAAATGTATTTTGAAATAAAAATCTAAGATTAACGCCAAATCCCAAATATATGAAAATTATCATCTCGAAAGTAAAACATTAATCAATTGTAGTTGTCTTTTTTTTTCTTTTACAGAATTTTAACGTTTTTAATAAAAATATCACTATTTAGAGATTTTGAGTGATGTGTTTTGAATGTTTTAAAAAATCTATAGATAATTATATAATTATATGAGATAATTGAATATGCGAATGTTTAGATCAATTTTTTATACTATGTATTTCAAGTTTTTTAAAATGTTTTGAAAAAACGTTTCATTTAAGTATGATTTATCGAATCGTCGTAGATAGATTTTTAGAGTCATAGTATTCTGTAAAGATAACTTATTACCAAATTTTCATTAAGTTACCCACCTGAAAACTGAAACTGGAACAAGAAAAGTAAAAAATGCCACCCAGTCCCAGTGAACAGTAAAAATAGCTTAATTACCAGTGGTTTAACAATTAAATTAGGTTTAATTTTTCTTTTGTAGAGGAGAGAAGAGAAACTCCAAAATATAAACCGATGTCATCCTCCCGTTTTCGTTCACTATTAAAACAAAAAAAAACTCAATATTTTTTTTTTTGTTGTAAAGCCGAGAAAATTTCCAATGTTCCCGGTCACAAGTCGCCGCCACTTCACATCCTCCCTATATATCCTCCGTTCATCTTCTCCACACAACCATCCCCTCCTCTACTCCTCTTTCCTCCCTTCCTTCATCTCCTCCTCTTCAACACCCAAACACAATCATCAACAACAATCTCCTCCAATGGCCGCGTGCATCGACACGTGCCGAACCGGTAAACCACAGAACCGGTCTCACGACGACGAATCCGGTTTCCGTTACTCCAATTACTTCCGCTCCTCCTCCTCCGGTTATCCTCAATCACAGACGAAAACCATCCACACATATCCTCTCGTTGAAGATCAACACGACGACGTTTGGGCTAAGATCCGGCAAGAGGCTAAATCCGATATCGAGAGAGAACCGATCGTCTCCGGCTATTACCACGCGTCGATCGTCTCTCAACGATCGTTACAAGCCGCGTTGGCGAACACGCTCTCCGTCAAGCTAAGCAATTTAAACCTACCGAGCAATACTCTCTTCGATCTCTTCAACGGAGTTCTCGAAGAGCATCCGGAGATCGTCGAATCCGTGAAGCTAGATCTCTTAGCGGTTAAGGAGAGAGACCCAGCTTGCATCAGCTACGTTCATTGCTTCCTTCACTTCAAAGGCTTTTTAGCCTGCCAGGCCCATCGTATAGCCCACGAGCTTTGGACCCAGAACCGAAAGGTCTTAGCTTTATTGATTCAGAACAGAGTATCCGAAGCCTTCGCGGTTGATTTTCACCCCGGGGCTAAGATTGGGACTGGGGTTTTGCTTGACCACGCGACGGCGATTGTGATCGGTGAGACGGCGGTGGTGGGGAACAATGTTTCGATTCTTCATAACGTGACGCTTGGTGGGACGGGGAAGCAGTGTGGTGATAGGCACCCCAAGATTGGTGATGGGGTTTTGATTGGAGCTGGGACTTGTATTTTGGGGAATATCACGATTGGTGAAGGGGCGAAGATTGGTGCTGGTTCGGTGGTTTTGAAGGATGTGCCGCCGCGTACGACGGCTGTGGGGAATCCGGCGAGGTTGCTTGGTGGGAAGGATAATCCGAAGAAGCTTGACAAGGATCCTGGTTTGACTATGGACCAGACATCGCATATATCTGAGTGGTCGGATTATGTTATTTAAAGTCTTTGTCTTTTGTTGGTTCTCGGCTTCTCCTGTTATCGAAGCTGGAGAGCATGTGATATGCGATGATACTGTTTCCATAATCAGATCATTTGTCTCTGTAAGATATTGTCTGGTTAAGATGGGATTTGAACTAAACTCGGGAAACTCTGAACGATGTTTAGTGGAGTTTCCTGTGGTTCGTTTCTGATTAGCAGAGACTTTTAAGATATGTTTAGTATGTATGTGTGTTGGGAATAAACAGAGAAGTTTATCGTTTATCATCTTCTTTGAGTTCTCTTTTGCTTGCTACAGCTTTTTATGAGATGACAACAAGACTACTCAGGTCTAGGAATGCTTGTTGACAATCGATATGAGCCTACATATTATTCTGTAAGTGTCATCTATTTCTGTTGACACTTGTTTTAGCGTATGTGGTATGCAACTATAGCGACATGCCCTCCTGCTTTATAGTGGTTATATATCCATGAAAGCAGAGAGGTCTTGGTCTTCTTGGTTTGTCTTGGAGTAGTTTCAGAAGATTGTATATTTGTTCATAGAAAATACACAAGAAATTTCTCCGAACAAGGGTTTAAGCATTTTTAAATGTGGTTGCGGCGTTGGGAACTATAATTTATTATTGACTGAAATGAATTGTCTTCGAAGTAATATATTTATTGACGCAGTTGCCTATATATATTGTTGTTCATCGTGAGAGACTTAAACATTTTCTCGTCTCTGTTCCCTAATGAAACAGAGTTACACGATGGACAATACTGTCGATTTTCTCCTCCTTGAGTCCATCTACTTTCCAATGTTCTCCATTTTCTTTAATTTGCTTTTGTTGTTGGGTATGTTTGGGTGCTGGGTTTACAAAAAATGGTTGACTTGTGAAAGTAATGATTGTGTCACGAATCAGAGGTTTAAGAAAACGTCTTTAACGTACAATAAACTGGTCGTTGTATGTTGTGTCGCTTTCTCTGTCTTGAGTTCTGTGTTGCTGTCAAGTTGCTACTACCTGCATGCAAATGGTGGGGATCGCATCAAACAGATAAATCTCTTAGATCTTCTGTTTGCAGCTCTTTCTTGGGGTGCCATCTCTTTCTACCTGTATAGAAATGATCTATCAGCCGATGTTCAGGGTCCAAAGATTCCTTTTCTGCTTAGAGTCTGGTGGGTTTCCTTTGTTATGGTTTCTTGCTGCGGTCTTTCGGTTGACATTGTCCTATACAAGAAGCAAGAACTGGAGTCTGTTCACCTCTTAATATATCATGCAGTGGCCGTTTGCTTTGGGTTGTTTCTCTGCTATTCATGTTTGCAGAAGCAAGGAGAAGGTGGAAGGATCAACGTACTCGAAGAACCCCTCTTGAATGGAGCTGGATCTGGTGCGGCTACTAGTAAGGCCGAAGGGGAAGATGAGGTTGTTACACCATTCTCTAACGCTGGGTTTCTAAGCCACATGAGTTTCTCTTGGATGGGTTCTTTGATTACCTTGGGAAATGAGAAAATCATAGACAGCGAGGATGTTCCTCAAGTTGACGATAGTGACAGAGCTGAGAAACTATTTTGGTTATTTAGGAGTAAGCTTGACTGGGACGATGGTGAAAGAAGGATCACCACGTTTAAGCTTATCAAGGCACTCTTCTTTTCAGCGCGGCGAGATATTCTCTGGTCAACTCTGTTTGCTTTTGTCTACACGATATCTTGCTACGTTGCACCGTATCTCATGGATACTTTCGTCCAGTACCTAAACGGTAACAGACAGTATTCAAACGAAGGGTTTGTTTTAGTGACAACTTTCTTTGTTGCTAAGCTTGTGGAATGCCAAGCACGGAGGAACTGGTACTTCAGGTTGCAAAAAGCTGGGATTGGAATGAGATCTGTCCTGGTTTCGATGATCTACGAAAAGGGCTTGACCCTTCCTTGTCACTCAAATCAAGGACACACCAGCGGCGAGATCATAAATCTTATGACAGTTGATGCAGAGAGGATCAGTGCATTTAGTTGGTATATGCATGATCCATGGATACTTATCTTACAAATCAACTTAGCCTTGTTGATCTTGTACAAAAGCCTTGGGCTAGGATCAATTGTAGCTTTTGCTGCAACCTTTTTAGTTATGCTTGGAAATATTCCCTTGGCCAAGTTGGAAGAGAAGTTTCAAGGAAATTTAATGGAGTCTAAAGATGAGAGGATGAAGAAAACATCGGAGGTCTTACTGAACATGAGGATTCTTAAACTTCAGGGATGGGAGATGAAGTTTCTTTCTAAGATTCTTGACCTTAGACGCATTGAAGCAAGCTGGTTGAAGAAGTTCGTGTATAACTCGGCAGCTATCAGTTCTGTTCTGTGGGCTGCACCGTCTTTTGTGTCAGCAACAGCTTTTGGCGCTTGTATGCTTCTGAAGATCCCCCTTGAATCAGGAAAGATACTAGCGGCTCTTGCAACTTTTCGCATTCTGCAAACTCCAATCTACAAACTTCCAGACACAATATCGATGATTGTTCAGACAAAGGTATCCCTTGACAGGATTGCAACTTTTCTTTGTCTTGATGATTTGCAGCAAGATGTAGTGGAGAGACTTACTAGTGGAAATTCAAAAATAGATGTGGAAGCCAGTGATGGTGCTTTCTCTTGGGATGAATCTTCTCCCATCCCAACGCTGAGAGACATAAGTTTCAAAATCCCTCATGGGATGAACGTTGCTATATGTGGTACCGTTGGTTCAGGGAAATCAAGTTTGCTCTCCTCCATACTGGGTGAAGTTCCCAAAATATCTGGAAATCTCAAGGTTTGTGGAAGAAAGGCATACATTGCACAGTCGCCTTGGATCCAGAGTGGCAAGGTCGAAGAGAACATTCTGTTTGGTAAGCCAATGCAAAGAGAATGGTACGAAAGGGTGCTTGAAGCATGTTCTTTGAATAAGGATTTGGAGGTACTTCCGTTCCGTGATCAGACGGTAATTGGGGAAAGAGGTATCAATCTAAGTGGTGGACAGAAGCAACGGATACAGATTGCACGTGCTTTATACCAAGATGCAGATATCTATCTGTTTGATGACCCTTTTAGTGCAGTAGATGCTCATACTGGATCACATCTCTTCAAGGTAAGAATGTTTCCTTTTCTTTCTGATTATCTTGACTTGAGTATAACCTCTTACCATCTGATCTCTCATGCTTATCTTTCTCTGTAACAGGAAGTCCTGCTGGGGATTCTGAGAAACAAGACAGTCATATACGTTACTCATCAACTTGAATTCTTGCCTGAAGCTGATCTTATACTGGTTTGGGACTTCTTCGCTTTACCATCTTTACAATGCATTATTAAATGATGAGTTTATGATATTGAATATTTCATTTGGTAGGTCATGAAAGATGGGACGATCACACAAGCTGGAAAGTACAACGAAATTCTTGACTCAGGAACCGATTTTATGGAACTTGTAGGAGCTCACACTGATGCCTTAGCAGCAGTTGATTCATTTGAAAAAGGATCTGCTACAACACAATCAACGACAAGCAAAGAAAACAAAGTATCCAATGATGAGGACAAACAAGAGGAAGATTTGGCTACCCCTAAAGGACAACTAGTTCAAGAAGAAGAGAGGGAGAAAGGCAAAGTTGGGTTCACTGTATACCAAAAGTATATGTCACTGGCTTATGGAGGAGCACTTGTGCCTATTATATTCGTTGTACAGTCTCTCTTTCAGATTCTAAACATCGGTAGCAACTATTGGATGGCGTGGGTAACTCCTGTTTCTCAGGATATGAAACCTCCGGTGAGTGGTTCTACACTGATTATTGTCTATGTAGTTCTAGCCACTGCAAGCTCCTTCTGCATCCTTGTCAGAGCAATGCTGGCTGCGATGACTGGTTTCAAGATAGCTACTGAACTCTTCAACCAGATGCATCTCCGCGTTTTCCGTGCCTCCATGTCATTCTTTGATGCAACCCCAATTGGGCGAATATTGAATAGAGTAAGAACTATCTATGCGTACTTACTCAATGTATGATGAATGACAATACTGATACAAACTCCTTTTCTGATCACTGTGGTTTCAATCCTTAGGCTTCTACCGACCAAAGTGCCGTGGATTTGAGATTACCAAGTCAATTTTCAAATCTTCTTGTTACTGCTATAAACATTTTGGGGATTATTGGAGTGATGGGACAGGTTGCTTGGCAGGTCCTTATTGTCTTCATCCCTGTCATCGTTGCATGCACCTGGTATCGGGTAATCTCCCTAACACTGACAAACTTAGATCAAAGCTTAGCTTCATACTTTGGCTTGCAGACTATTCAGTGTTATTACTCATACTAACTTTCTTAAGAGTCTAACGTAGATCTTTGATATTAGTTAACATATGTATGCAGCAATATTACATATCTGCGGCTCGGGAACTAGCAAGATTATCTGGAATAAGCAGGTCGCCTTTGGTACAGCATTTTTCAGAAACACTTTCAGGGATAACAACTATCAGGAGCTTTGACCAGGAACCAAGATTCCGCAGAGACATCATGAGACTTAACGATTGTTATTCTCGACTAAGGTTCCACGCTATTTCTGCCATGGAGTGGCTCTGCTTCCGCCTTGATCTCTTATCTGCTGCTGCATTTGCGCTTTCACTTGTTATCTTAGTTTGCATCCCCGAAGGAGTCATAAATCCAAGTAAAAGTTACCTCTCTCTTATTAGTTTTTTTTTCTTTGTATCCATTCACAACTAAATATTTCTATGTATTCTGGTTCTTAAAGGCTTTGCAGGGTTAGCCGTTACATATGCACTCAATCTGAATAGTCTGCAAGCCACACTAATATGGACACTTTGTGACCTTGAGAACAAAATGATATCTGTAGAGAGAATGCTTCAATACATAGACATCCCCAGTGAACCGCCTCTTGTGATTGAATCAACTCGTCCTAAAAAATCATGGCCTTCTTGTGGAGAGATTACTATTTGTAATCTACAGGTAATGAACGCTGTTCTTCTTTCGTCTTCATGACTTCGAAGTTCTTGTGACTAATGTATGATGAATATACCACGCAGGTAAGATATGGGGCACATTTGCCTATGGTGTTGCGTGGATTGACTTGCACTTTTCCTGGAGGCTTGAAAACGGGTATTGTTGGAAGAACAGGATGTGGCAAATCCACTCTAATTCAAACCCTTTTCAGGATTGTGGAACCAACAGCAGGAGAAATCAGAATCGATGGAGTAAACATCTTGACCATTGGGTTGCACGACTTGCGGTCCAGGCTAAGTATCATACCTCAAGATCCAACCATGTTTGAAGGCACGGTTCGTAGTAACTTGGACCCTCTTGAGGAACACACTGATGACCAAATATGGGAGGTTCGTAGACTCTTCTTTCTTTTGATGTTCTTGCAGATAGTAAAAGGAAGCTTCTCACACTTCTTTTGGTTTCGTTATCTAGGCTCTTGACAAGTGCCAGCTCGGGGATGAAGTAAGGAAGAAGGACCTAAAGCTAGATTCCCCTGGTTAGTCTTAACAAAACTACTGTCGCAAAGACTCCTTTTGAGTCTCTTAAACACATCATCTAATGAAAGGAATCTCTTCTTATATATCAGTTAGCGAGAATGGACAAAACTGGAGTGTTGGTCAGAGACAACTGGTGTGCCTGGGACGAGTCTTGCTCAAGAGAAGCAAAGTATTGGTTCTTGATGAAGCCACTGCTTCCGTAGATACTGCCACTGATAATCTGATCCAGGAGACCCTGAGGCAACACTTTTCGGATTGTACAGTGATAACAATCGCTCACAGAATATCATCGGTTATAGACAGCGACATGGTCCTTCTCCTAGACCAAGGTCCTAAACTTCATCTGATCATAATACACTTATACTACGATTCTTTGTTTTGTATGAGACTTGTACTAACATTTTCTCTCTATGCTAAGTGCAGGGCTTATCAAAGAACATGATTCACCAGCGAAATTGCTTGAAGACAAGTCATCTTCATTCTCAAAGCTTGTGGCAGAATACACAGCGACTTCGGACTCCAGATTCAGACGAACCTGCTAGAATAATAAGACAATAATCAGACAAGAAATTGAACTAAAGTTTGTAATGAAAGGAATTGATGTTTGTGTCTTTGTGATATAAAAAACAAAACTTTTTACAAGAAGAGTTGCCTAGTGGTTGGTGTGAACGATAGGGTTATTAGTGTCATTTAACCAACTCAACCACTTGCTCGTGGTCTGAAAAAACAATGTGTCGGAGGAAAGGCGCAGCCTTTCTTGTCTCCGCAACATCACCATCTCGGCCTTTCGCTGCTGGAGGGGTTTCCTCTTCCCAGTTATGAGCTTAAGCTTAGAGTTTCAAACGCACCATTTTGTTTTTGAGCAAAGAGATAAATATCCTTCTCGTGTATCAACTCTACACGCTTCTGAGCAATTAGACAATTGACTGCATCAAGAGAGGAGTCGTCTCATCTTGTCTTCATACTTTGTCTCTTCCCACACGTTAAATCCTTCTTGGTGTCTCTGCTTTGTCTTTTAGGGTTTTCGAATATTAGATTCTTATGACAGGTGTGGCACTTGAGTTATCGGTTCTGGGTCGGTCTGTTGTTAGCACAAAAGCCTCAAACTTGAAGAGATATGGTCAAAAATCAAACCTTTCTGGTAGACTTCTCACGAGAGCTGAGCTGCACTGCCCTGTCATGTCTAAAAAGTCCAGTTTGAGTTTTAGATTTAGACGAAGTTGTGAACTTGGCTACAGAAGTCGCTTTATGCTGTTTAGCTCGAGTCAATGTCACGATGGTAGTCAACAAAGTTCGGATTCTGGGGGAAAAGAGCTGGAGTTGATTAAGGTTCTGCTGAAACGTGGGATTGTTATAGGAGCTGTGGTGTGTGGAGTTTACTTATATGGATGTCAGAAGGTGTTAGCATCGACCGGTGTGGTGGAAGCAGGCTATGAGGTGTTTGGTCAGAGCGTAGTCTTGTTCAAGAATGCTTTACCGAAAATTTACCAGGTTCTTAGGGTTCTTAGAGAGCAAGGTCTGATATTGGCTGCACTGCTCGGCCTCTCAGCGTTCTTCTCTATGGCAGAGACGTCCATTACCACTCTGTGGCCGTGGAAGGTAAAATCATATCCCAGTTCTGATTGTGACTTCCTTTCATGTAATTTATTAGTGCCAATGCTGAAAAATTGTAGCTACTGGAAGACAAATCTGATTGTGGAACAGCAAGATTTATTGGCAATAATATGTTGTTTAAGTTAATAAACTTCCATGGTATTAGATTTGAGATTCTCTGAACAAAGATAAAATTGTGAGATGTTATCTCTGGTTGTTTATTGAGAGCGCATTGTGTCACCTCACGTCTCCTGTCTGGTCTCTAATGTTCTAGTGCAGTGATCTGATTGGGTTTTAAAATATTTCTGTTTGGTGTGCGGTTCATCTAAGGTGCGTGAGCTGGCTGAGAAAGAGCCAGAGAATGGTGTATTCAGAATGCTCCGTAGTGATGTTACAAGATTCTTGACGACTATTCTTATTGGAACAACGTACTGCTTTTCTCCTAGATGCAATTTGTCTTTAGAAGATTGCTTAAAAAACATGTTTCTTATCTTATGTGTTATGGTTGATTGTAGTGTTGTGAATATTGCGGCAACTGCCCTGGTCACCGAAGCAGCAACAGCTATATTTGGGGAAGCTGGTGTTAGTGCAGCCACTGGACTGATGACTGTACGTATAATTATTTCAATACTTTGCCATATCTGTAGAATTTGAGATCCTTAAGTATGGTTTAGTGATAGATATTCTTTGATTAGCATCATCATTTCCTACGTTTTTGTTCTTGCATGGCTATATAGGTGGCTATATTACTCCTGACTGAGATCACTCCAAAAAGTGTTGCTGTTCACAATGCTCAAGAAGTTGCAAGGATTGTGGTAAGCTTGAATCAACTGGCATTGGTTTACTTTAACAAGTGTATGTGCATACATGCCTTATGTTGTCTGACTGTGCATCTAGGTCAGGCCAGTGGCGTGGCTTTCCTTAATATTATATCCTGTCGGAAGAATTGTCACATATCTGTCAATGGGAATACTGAAAATTCTTGGTTTAAAAGGACGGAGGTATGCATCAGGCTAGACTTGTCATGCCTTTCTCCTTGTTGAAAGTGAGTGGATCCGAGTTATAATCTCTTGTTTTTCCGTGTGTGTCAGCGAGCCATATGTTACTGAAGATGAGTTGAAACTGATGCTAAGGGGTGCAGAGTTAAGTGGCGCCATTGAAGAAGAGGAGCAGGTATGAGTTTTGGTGTAATTTTTCGTTTAAAACTCTATACAAGAGCTGCATTTATTGTAATGTTTGCTCTGCAGGATATGATTGAAAATGTGCTGGAGATAAAAGATACACATGTTCGAGAGGTGATGACACCTCTTGTTGATGTAGTTGCAATTGATGCCAGCGGCAGTCTTGTTGATTTCCATAGCATGTGGGTGACCCATCAGTACTCGAGGTAAAAAAAATTGGAAAGCCTTGTTTCTGAATCCTTTTCCCTACCTAAGGGATAATTGATCACCTTCAAATGTGATCTTCTCAGGGTGCCTGTTTTTGAGCAGCGTATAGATAATATAGTGGGAATTGCATATGCTATGGATCTTCTGGATTATGTTCAGAAGGTTTGACTGTTTTCTTTTCCTGTCTCTTGCTTTCAGTATCTCTTAGATGCTTCTTTCTCTTAGCGTATTTGTGGTGTAAGATGAAATATATCTTGTTTGATTCTTGAAGGGTGATCTGCTTGAATGTACTTCTGTGGGAGACATGGCACATAAACCTGCCTACTTTGTCCCAGGTAATCATCTATGTATTTGCTCTTAATTTGATACATACACACTGAAGTACTTCACATGGAAGAAATCTAGTGATATATAATGTTATATTTTGCAGATTCAATGTCAGTTTGGAATCTTCTTAGAGAATTTCGCATAAGAAAGGTTCACATGGCAGTTGTCCTTAACGAATATGGTGGAACCATTGGTGTATGTGCTACTCTCCTTTTATGCTTCTCTACTCTCTTTTTCACAATTTGCTAATCCCTCTCTCCTATTTAATTTGTTTCTGCAGATAGTAACTCTTGAAGATGTGGTCGAAGAGATTGTTGGTGAAATATTTGATGAAAATGACTCAAAGGTAAGTGTCCGGGTTTCAAATCTTTTACAAAATCATTCTAGACCTGCAGTTCTTGACCTGTTGATATCCTAAACCCATAACTTATTTGCCATTGACTTAATTTTTGGTCTCCATGATTTTTGGCTCAATAGGAGGAGATTCAGAAGAAAACAGGGTATATTGTGATGAGAGACGAGGGGGTATATGATGTTGATGCTAATACATCAATTGATCAGCTATCCGAAGAACTGAATATAAAGATGCCAGAGGTAATGTAGTTTTTATAGCAGTGGTTTGTATACCTACCTCTTCAGTGCGTCCTCAAGAGCATTCCTCAAGGCTACTTAACATAAACTTTGAAAAGTATCATAGACCCACAATGTTTGTTTATTTTGTGGGAAGCAGGGGATTCAGTATGAGACAGTCTCGGGCTTTGTGTGCGAGGCCTTTGGGTATATCCCAAAAACGGGAGAAAGTGTAAAAGTTGTTCTTGAAAAGGAAAACTGGGAAGAGGAGGGTGAAGAAGAGGAAGGTAACAAGCAGGAGAGGCAGGAGCAGAAGGAAAAACACCAAATCTATAGAGTTGAGGTACTAAGTGGGCTCATAATCACTTCCATGTGGCTCAGCAAAAGCATCTTCGTTGTTTCGAACTGATAAAAAAGTCTTTATACAGATTCTAGCAGGGAATGCAAGAAAAGTGAGTGCTGTTCGGTTTGAGAGAGTCAACGACATGGATCAAGTGTCGGAGGCAAAAGATGTAAGAAGCATGGTTCCTAAATTCGTGAGGAAATGGAGCAGTGAAGAGGATGATGGGAACTCGTCGTACCATGAAGAACATAAGGATGCCGTCTCAGATGAACATGCATTGGCTGATAATAGCAAGGAACTACAATGACATTAAGACAACAGTTCTTTTTTTTTTCTTCTCTATGATGCATTTTTCAGTTCTTCTTTGAAAGGGAAAGAGGAATAGATTTCAAAGCTCTGTAACCCATATTAAGAAGTGAGCTCACAAATACAAAAAGCTTTCTTCTTTGCTTCACTGTAATAACCAGGATGGATAAATTGAGAAATTTGTGAGAAAGTATGAGTGGTTTGATCATATGAAGGTTCTTGCTGCCACTGATTGATGAATGTGCCACAAGTCTTGAACGTGTGTGTTCTTTTGGTGTAATGCAGCTATGATGAATTTATACTTGTCGTCTCTTGCATCACTTGTAATCAATTTGATGTCCCTTGTTTATGTTACAGTTTAGCTTATTTTGTGCCAATCTGTCATCACTATATGAAAAAAAAAACAGGAAATGGAGAGAATGTGGTTGCAGTTGAACACATAAGAAACAGCTGTGATTCTGTTATCACTATGTGTGATTGTATCATTTGAGTTTGTGCTAATAGATAGGACCGATCTAGTTACAGTCTGAAGTTGATGATGCAAAGATAAGTGTTGCAGATCCATGTATACAGTTTCTATTGGCACAAATCAAACCTTAGGTGATCAGTTTTTGATGTTATTGTTCTACTTCTATGACACAACGAGTTTTTTTCCTTTTCTTTTCCTTTTCCTCAAATGTATAAAAGATTAACCTAAATGTTAAAGACATCATGACCTGAAACAAAACAAAACAAAAAACTGAATAATACAATCTCTGTCTCTCTCTTTTCCTCCACAACCTTTACCACCTTTCTTCCTATCCAAAACCTTTTTTGAGCTCCAGTTTGATCAGAAGTTTCTCAGGTTATTCTTCTTCTTTACCGTGGCATACACAACAACATTAGGCACTAGACTATACTAGCCTCTTCAGTGCCTCCACCACATGTGACACTGGTGGCCTAAGTCCAGGCTCCGACTACAAAGAAAACAATAACAATAACAATCCAGTCTAGAGAACATATAAACACATATAGAACCGTCAATGAACTATACCATTACGCAGATGGAAACTATATCCGCAAATGCCGAGACAGATTCTGGAGCATAGAGTCCACACAACGCAGGATCAACCATCTCCTCCAGAGTGTCCATGTTTTTAAGCTGTGGCTTTGCCCAACGAACTAGAGACTGTTCTGCTTTGGGCCTTTCACTGAAGATTGGAGTCAAGCAGTAACACTTTCAGATACTGGAGTCATTCTATATATTATTATATCATGAGACTATATTCTAAAGAAATGTTTATTAGCTGAACCTGTCATAAGGCCTTCGACCGGTTAGCAGCTCCAACATCACCACACCAAAGCTGTAGACATCGCTCTTTAATGTGTAAGCTGAAGGATCTGTGCATTCTGGAGCATTGTATCCAACTCCAAGATTCTGACTTGTGCGCTACAGTTTCACGAAAGAAGACATTAGATCGGAAAAAAACTATGTATCCTCTTAAGTGCTAAGATCTTTGAAGAAGCTCACATGGTGAAAGTTTGCTAAACCATAGTCTGAGAGGTGAGGGTTTAGCTCACTGTCCAGTAAAATGTTTGATGACTTGATGTTCTTGTGAACTAATGGAGGTGAACACACTTCATGAAGGTACCTAACACAAAACAAAGTTTTACTTGTCAGTGAAGTTGCTGGAAAGTTAGATGATTCTTGTCAAAGAAATGGTTTAGACTAATTACTCTATGGCTTGAGCAGTTCCAAGAGCAATTCGGACTCTTGTGTTCCAAGTTAATGGTCTGCTGAAATCATCAGTCTGGTGAAGGAACCTGTTAAGGGACCCACTTGTGAAATACTCATAAACAAGCATGTTCCTTCCTTGTTCTGAACAATAGCCCACAAGTTCAGCCATGTTAGGATGGTGAATGCTAGAGATGTTGGACACTATGTGTGAAAAATCTCCCACATTCCTTTTTCCTAACAGTGAAGAATCAATCTCTTTCACTGCATATTTCTGTTTTAAAAACAAATGTCTTAATAAGATGATGAAGAACAAGAGGAGACCAGTTTGAATGAAAAGAGAGAAAACAAACCCTTCCATCTTCATATTTAGCTTTGTAAACACGTCCAAGAGTTCCTTCACCAATAAGGCGATTAGGTGAGAAGCCAGAAGCAGAGTTCTGCAGCTCCATAAGCGTAAAGGCTTTCACACCGCGTGTGTCAGGAGAGTCTTCAAGGCTAGAGAAACGACCAGAGGTTGCAACCACTTGTGTTGAAGAAGGTATGAGATGAAAAGTAGGAGAGTTCTTGAAACTGACAGATGATGTTCTTTTAACAGAATGTTTTGTATCTGTTGAAGCATTAGAATCAACAGTCTTTTGGCCTTTAAGCTCATCCATAGAGTCAAACTGAAGCAACTGAGAAGGTTGTGGTGTGAAGAGTGGTTTGCTTTTGTTGGTTCCTCCTTTCTCTTCGTCGAAAAAGTGAGAAGAATGATGAGAGTTCTTTCTTCTAGCGAATAATGCAATCACTCCTGCTATAAATATGAGTCCACCTATAGTAGATACTGCTACTATAAGTCCTGTGGTCAGAGCCTTGTTGCTTATTCCAACACCTCCTGAGTTTCTGTCTACACGGCGAGTCCCGGGAGGTGGTGAAGGAGGTCTACTGCTTGACCAACGGTTTCCTCCAGTTCTGACCAAGAAGTTTAAAGAAAACAAACTTAATGACATATCTTTTGATTGTGTTCAATAGAGAATGAGAGATGAAACTTACTCAAGGTTTCCAATGTTCTTTAGCTCGTTTGGGATCCAACCAGTAAACTGATTGTTTGCAACGTTTCTGTCATGGCAAGATTCATAAGAATTAGATTAATGAAGAAAAGGATAGAAACTTGTGTTATTATACTTACACATCATCAATTTGAGGGAGGTCCCTAAGTGAATTTATAGAGCCTTTGAATTGATTGTCTTGCAAATGACTGTAAAAAAGAGCAGAAGGTGAATAACTATACAAGAACTACTTTCAAGTGTCTTCTTCTTCTTCTCTTACATTGTTTTAAGTCCTGTTAGATTAGCAAAACTCTGTGGTAGCTTTCCTGTGAGTTGATTGGAAGATAGATCACTGCAAAAACATAGACTCTATGAAGTTAATGAAACCTATCACAGGTAGCATGTGTATATATGTGACTCTTACATTGTTTCAAGTTTTGGAAGCTTTTGAAACATGTCGCTAAGTTCACCATTGAGGTTGTTACGACCAAGGTTTCTAAGAAAAATAAAAAACAAGAACGTTATGAGGCAAATGGTGATACTTTGTGAAATGAATCAGTTAAGTGTCTATATATGGCTTACAGGTAAGTGAGGTCGTTCATGAGAGACACAGAGTATGGCACATTACCGTTGAAGTCATTCTCAGAAGCATCTCTGCATTGAAGGAAGGTTCACATATGAGTCTCTAACATATTGTCTAGTAAACATCAAAAGAATTTGAAAAATGATACTTACAGATAAACAAGATTCTCAGGAAGCTGATAGGGTAGGTTTCCGTTAAGATTGTTCTTGCTTACATCACTGTTATAAAATGACAGAACACAACATGTAGTTTAAATACCAACCTAAACCTGATTCAAGATGTTGAGAGTTCTTACAGGTAAGTGAGTGATTTCAAGTTTGCAAGCTGGTAACCTAAAGATCCACTGAGTCCACGTCCTGACACCTTTCTGCAAATAAACAGAAGGAGAAACAAATCAAGAATCGATGAAGAGAAAAGCATATGATGAGATGAGAGAGGGAAGTAACAAACAATTCAGTAACAGAAGAGCCTTTGCAAGTAATGCCATCCCATGAGTCACCACAAGGATCACCTCCACTTGAAGACCAGCCATTGAGTTTTGATGGAGAGTTCATGCTCTTATAAGCGTCATTAAGAGCCGAAACTACAAAGATCCATACAACCATTTTGTGAATTATGATCAACAAAGAAAGATGTTTTGTTACATAACCATTTATAAAATAGAAAAGATTTATAGATTGAATAAGACACTTACCGTCTTGGCTATCTGTTTTTGCAAGAACAAGGGACGTGAAGAATCCAAAACATGCAATGAAGAGTATCAACGGCTGCAGTTTGGATGCCATTTTGAGCTTAGAGATCAAGAGTCTTGGGGAAAGCAAAAGAGATGATGATGATGATGATCCAAAGAGAAACCCAGCGTTGGTTCCGGGTTTCCTTGAGGATGAAGGAAACACAGGAAAACCAAAGGAGAGGACGCTAGGTAGGTCATGAAAGAAAGAAGAAAACAAATTTGGAAATGGAGAGGTGTGGCAGTTAAACCAAAAATGGCAAATTCAGTTTCTTCTGTTAATTGTTTTCTTGTTATGACGTTATATTTGAGTGAAAAGGCGAATAAATCTGGACGTGTGAATAGAGAAATGTACAGCTCAAAATGAAAGCAGGCACCGAAACATTAGGAGAGAGACCACAACTGTGTCCCAGTCCCGATCTAACTGCAAACACCAAAGTTGTTTCAACGTATATTCAAGCACACGTGTGAACCATCAACAACACAACAAAAGACAAAAGGTTAGTCTGAATATATGTTCTCTAAGCTAATACATACTCCCTTGGCAAAGGACTATGTGGAGAAGAAAGAATATAAACAAAGAAACAAAACATGGAGATGAATAACGCTGAGAGCTTTTGATTAGTGGATGTAATCTGCATGTTTATTAAATACTGACTTCAAAGATATATGAAGCAACTTTACAAGAGCAACATTTATATTGTCTTTCATACATCTTCTTCTATTAGCCCCGAAGAGAGAGGGTATACATAACATTGAAATGAGGGAAATGAATCAAATTTGGCTAATAGGAAACATCAAAAGAGCCAAAAGAGGCTTTTACTTTACACAAGAAACTAGACTTTGTCAGAAGTGAAGTTTCATTTGAATACCCTTCTTAGAACAAACAAACAAAAGATCATTATGAGAAACTGAAAACATAAAGTCTTTGCTAATTTCTTGTCTTTTACTTACTAGTTGGATCATTGACCGGAAGAGACGGCTACATTTGTTGTAACTGCATCTGGAGATGAACTTGTCTTTCCTGCTTCGTCCAACCGGACAACTTGAGCAAAACTTTTGGACATGTTCTTGATCAAGTCTGACGACAACGCAGCAGAAGCAGGTTTATCTTCGCTTTCTATTACAGCAAATGGCAAGCTTGGCTGTCTTCTTGCCTTCCGTTCTTGAATTATTTTCTCCCGCTCTTCATAAAACTCAAAATCATCCAAGATTGACGTGTCAGCATCATAGTTCTTGAATATCTTCAGCATCTCGATGCCTTGCTCCAGTTTCACCTGTAGTTTTTTTTGTTCGGTTGTGAATATGCAGTGGTTTGAAAAGAGGTATCTTATGGACAAGAAAGCTTTCTACTTACTTCTTGTGTGTCTCGACTATTAGTCACGGGTTTGTTGTCGTTGTTTTCCAATATGATGTGGCGGAACTGACTGTTAGGAACATCTTTGATGATGTGCCACTTCACTGGGAACTGTCCACTCCATTTGTCTTGTTGCCAGTAAGCAACGCTCTTCTCAAAATCCACAGGTCCTATCATCTCGGCCACACCACAGAACTGAGAGCTAGCGTTTACCTGCAATGACAACCCAAGTAAGCAAATCTGCAGAAAGAAGGCAAATTAGTTTATTGCTTGATCCATGGTTTTAGATTCGTACAGAGAACAGAAGAAACACTGGACATGATTCTTTCTCTTCCTTGGCCTCACGATAAGCAGCATCTAGCTTTTTGTTGCCATTAGCAGTGCTAGCCCATACATTGTACTTGATGCTCTTGTGAACGTTGTCTTCACTGTAAGACTTGATTATGAAGAGCTTAGCGTTATTGTAGTCTGTGACAAAATCAGGATGGTTCTTGTTGGATTCCTCATGTTCCTTTGTACTGCCTTTATTGTTTTTCTTAGTATCAGCAGAAGAATCAAGCTCCTCTGATACCTGAGTCTTGGGCTTTGAAGCCCTTGGTCCTCGGTTTTGCTCGTTGAGGATGTCAAAGTTACCATTATAACCACCACCACTTAGGGATGGATCATTGCCTCTTCCACGTCCTCGAATGTTGTCAACGCCAATCCAGCTTTGGTTTCCCATACCAACATTAGAAATGAATCTACTTCCATAGTTAGAGCCCTGGCCACGACCACCATTATGCATGTAACCTCTGTTGTAAGAGTTTGAACCAGATCCAAAACCGTAAAACGATCTGTGTTGCTGTGAGCCCTAACAAAACAAAGGATAGGGAACCACTTTCAACATATAGTCCAATATACAACCATTGGTATATCCATGCGTTATATAATAAGAGTAGACAAAAATGAACAAACCATGGGAATGTTGTGGCCATATGATCCAAATGAACCAAGCTGCTGAGGAGATAAAGCTGGTGAAATAGGAGAAGAATGTCTGTGCATATCAGAAGACTTGGACCAATCCGACCATATTCCCCCATCAAAGCCTTGTTGCCACTCAGGGAAACCAAGGTTTGGCTGGTTGCCATTAAACGGTCCAATAGGATGAGGATGGTAAGACGGTCTTGGTCCCATGTTATCACCTTGGTGGTCAACACCGACAAGGCTGGTGAGGTCGGGCTGAGTTGGAGAAGAAATATATTGCATGCTAGGAGGAACTACCTGCTGGTAATACGGAAACTGCTGTGGCGAATACAACTGTCCCTCAGAAGGTAAGGGACTTGCAGCAGGGGAATATGGTCCATATGGCATTTGAGGGTTGTATCCATATCCTGTTTGGTATACCAAAGAAGCATTCTCATTGAAGCCAACCTGATTTTATCAGAGAAAGGATATGAACAACTTGGAAAGTTTTCAAATGAGAGATCTCAAAAGTAAAGTTTGATAGTACACACAGGAGATGTGATGTCCAACCCTTCAACATTGACATAGGAAGAGTACTCGTCCCATTCACCTGTGGGGGTTTCATAACCTGACTCCCCAACATACATAGGAATCACCATTAGCTCTATACATCCAATAAATCAGTTCATGAACTAGAGTAGTGATTCATGGGTAAAAGAAGGGCTTATGCTATTTCTTTTTCATTGCCAATTATACTTAAACAACTGCTAAAATATGAAACATCATGACCTCAGAAGATACAGTGTATTTGGAGGTTTTGGGATCTAATCAAAGAAGCCATAAAAAGAGAGGTACATGAATCAGAAACTAACCTCTGTAGTAAAAGCCTTGAGCTTGAGGAGAGAGGATGCTGCTAGGTAAGTGTCCAGCAAGATCGCCTGTTAAACCATACGGTCCAGACAGTGGAGCAACTTTTGCTGGATGAACTACAACTGCAGATTCCTGGGAGGGCTCACTGTTAGCCGGAACAAGCTGCATTTAAAAAGAAATAGACAACCAAAGATATGAACTTATATCCTCTGTGAATCATCATTACAATAACACCAGAGACAAGAAGATCAACTACCTGCTCCTTCATAATGTCCAGATTAGCAGGTTGCTCCTCTGTGTTCATTCATTAAACGATAAAAACTAAAGTAAGTCGGTGGAAACAAAAGCAGATTAGATCCTAGTGAAACTAAACTAACAAACACAAAACGACAAGCTTCCAAGCTAAGACACAGATCCCAGATCTTAGCAAAAAGAGATTGAATTCTCCAAAACTTACATATCCAATGGATACAAGCTCTAGTAAACAAGTGTATTCATAAGACCAATACCAAAAACACAATTCTAAAATCAAAATCCAGATCAACGAACCCTAACACACATAAAAAACATGACTTAGCCACACGTCAACGGATGCGACACCAAGGATAGAGGCAGAGATAAAAGGTAAAGGAATCAACTTTAGGAGAATTGAGAAGATGGGTCAGTGACGTTACCTGAAGTAATAAGATCTGTGGGGTGTGATGGAGTCGTTGCCATGAATCTAATCGAAATCCCAAGGATCTGATCCAAACAAAAACAGAGGAAACAAAAAAAAAAAACAGAATCTTAATATGTAGGTAAGGAACTAGAGGATAGAGGATCTTTTCATATATGTAAATACTTAGGTAAGAAGATTTACAGTAGTTTTTGCAAGTATGCTGTAAGAACAACTTTGTTGCTATTAATGATGGAAGCAAAGTGGGAGAAAGCTTTACCCTTATGTTAATGTTGTCTTTAAAGGGCAAAAAGCTTTTAACTACGAGATGGAGAAAGTTATGGGCATTGTTGCTTCCTTTTGTTGAAAAAGGAAACAACGATGATCTCTTTCCTTTTTTTACTTTCTTTTTTTAGTTCTCTTGGGGACTCCGAGAATCTCTTTTTTTTTTTCCTTCTTCTTTAGATATATTTATTATTATATGTAGATCAAATCTTGGATATAATATGAGCAATGTTCTTACCGTGTATGATTGATTGAGATCTAGTGAACAAAGAATAAGGCAAGAGCCGCACAACCACTTGACTCTTAAACTAACGGTTTCAAAAGGTGAGTGAGTTACACTTGATGTAAGAGCGCGTTGTGTAAGAAAGACGATTCAGTGAGGCTGAGACCAATCAAGTTAAGACAAGAGTACACTTGTCTTCTCTTCCTCGACGGTAGCCTCCGTTTTGCTTTCTGATTTTGGATAAAGTTCATCTCTTTGCTCCTCTTTGATTTGAAGATATGGGTTTTCTCGAATTTCGTGTGTTTTTATCAGGGAAAGTTTCAAGCTTTCCGCTTCTGATGTCACATTTGGTGATTTTTGAGGGGAAAACTCCTCGAAAGCGTTGAGCTTTTTCTTATGCAGGAGTTAGAAAAACTACAAGAATTTATCATCCTGTCCTCAGGTCCGTTTATATTCCTCTATCTTTCGGTAAAAACTTAAGCAGCCATGTTGTTACTTCAGTCCACAGCTTTAGTTCATAGGAAACATGTAAAACGTATTATGTTTGCTTTGGATTTTGGTCGGGTTTGGTGATTTTAGTCAAAGATGAAACACTGGATGATCTGTATGTTTTGTTCTGGAAGTTAACTATACAAACCGACTCAATCCTTTGTCACTACCATGTTTATTGGTCTCAGCTTTCTTATGCTAATCATCTCCCTGCGTTCATGTTTGGTCTTCAGCTAATTGTAGGGTGCACACTTATGGCAGATCTTTTAGGAGACCATATTGATTGGTGTATGAAGTCTATTTGATCAAGAAATCATGACCAGACATAGGCTTGTGTCAACGGCACAAGACCAACGCAACTGCAGTTCAGATAGATGACGGCACATGATCTTGACTGTTCGAATGAAAGCTATTGCTTATCAGATCAAATGGAACTGCAGTTCTTGTCTGAGGAACTTGAGCTGGCCATCACAGACTGCGCTGAAACTCCCAAGCTTGATGTAAGTTAATTTCAGTATGTCCATCTCGTATGAGTTGGCACCGCTTAGTTTGGATCGCTATGACAAACATTTCTCCTAAAGGACTTAACAATCACTTGTTGATGAGAAAGTGTTGTTTATACAGAGAGAGTGTGTTGTTGTTGTTGATACACAGAGAGTGTGAGAGTGAATTTCTCCTTTTAACACTTAGCTTTTGGTTGAATCAGGAGGTCTATGAAACGCCATTGGCTTCATCAAATCCAGTGAGTGGATTGAGTCCAAGCCAAGATGCGTTGAAGGGCCTAAAAGTGAGTTTTTAGGCTTTTAGCACATATTAGATATTCTCTAGCTTGCCATTGGTTAGATATCCTTTTCTTTTCTTTTCAACCTTCTACTGATAACACTTAACTCGGTGTTACTTCAAAACATGTAGAGGCCACTGCCAAGGCTGTTGAAGCTCATGAATGCTGATGGCTTGATAATCTTTCATGTAAAAAGCTACTTGCAGGTACTAGATTAGTTTACGTCTGACCAATTTTACAAGTACAGAATACCAAAATAGCTGAATATTTCTGTTAGTATAGACTAGCCAAGTATATGCCAGAGGAAAAAGAAGGTAAAGCTGATGAGAAAAAGAGGAAAAGAAACTGGCTTTGAGTAACAGTGAAGCTGATAAGAAAGAAAAACGGGGTGATGCATTGTGTTTCTTGCTTGGTTTCTGGTTACATATTGGATCCCCATCATGTCTCAACATTATCCTTAAAGTGACTCTCTTCTTCCATGGACAGGAGAGAAGAGGATCATAAGCGTGGAAGAGAAGAGGACTCATCCAGAAAAAGTGAATCTGCTGAGAACGAGAAAACATGTGTGGAGGAGCCTAACAAAGAGTTCTTGTTGTCAAACAAAGCTCAAAAGTGCATTGGTCGGCTCTTTTACGAACACTCTTTCGATTTTCAACTGTGGATTCCCTAAGCTTCAGAGAAATGATTGCTGCAGCGTCTCTTGTAGGTGGTAGTGGTGGTGAGATGCAGCTTAAGATCCCTGATTCTCATGATTTAAACGGATGGATGCTTCAAGAAGCATTGAAGGAAGTGCAAGATCATGTCAAGAAGATTAAAGATTCATGGGCCATCACAGGTTGCAGCATCTTGTTGGATGCTTGGGTTGACCAGAAAGGCCATGATCTGGTTACTTTCATTGCAGACTGTCCAGCGGGTCCAGTGTATCTGAATTTATTCGATGTTTCGGATATGAAGAAAGATGTCACTGCCTTAAATTCGCTAGTAGATGGACTTGTTGAGGATGTTGGAGTCCATAACGTGATTCAAATCATTGCATGTTCAATCTCTGGCTGGGTTGGTGAACTAGGCAAGTCTTTTGAGAGTAACAACCTAAACGTTTTCTGGTCCGTGAGTATATCCCACTGCTTCGAGCTTATGCTGGTGCAAATTGGGAAAATGGAATCCTTTGGAGACATACTTGACAAGGTGAATAACATCACAAAGCTCATCAACAACAATCCCTTGGTTTGGGAACTTTTCAAAGATCCTAGTCATGGAAAGGGCATGACACTCTCCTCCTCTGAGTCTGAGTTTGAGTTTGTTACACCGTATCTCACTGCAGAGAATATTCTCAAGGCGAAGAACAACTTGGCAGCCATGGTTGCTTCTCCAGATTGGAACAAAGAAGAGGGCATTACAGTGTCCAAACTGGTGAAGGATTCTTCTTTTTGGGAATGTGTTGAGAGATTTGTGAAGTCCACATCTCCTCTGATTCGCAGTCTACACTTGTTTTCTACTGCCAACAGTCAGCATGTTGGATATGTCTATGACACTATGGATGGGATAAAAGAGAATATAGCCAAGGAACTCAACAACGAGGAACTATGTTACAAGCCGTTGTGGCATGTGATTGATGATGTCTGGAACAACCACCTACACAGTCCTCTTCATGTTGCCGGTTACTTTCTGAACCCGGCGGCTTTCTACTCAACTGAATTCCAGAATGAAA
Organism: Moricandia arvensis; assembly: GCA_905132765.1. Taxonomy (NCBI): domain Eukaryota; kingdom Viridiplantae; phylum Streptophyta; class Magnoliopsida; order Brassicales; family Brassicaceae; genus Moricandia; species Moricandia arvensis. The sequence continues at coordinate 123,291 of CAJHQP010000946.1, forward strand.
CAGAAGTTACCACTGATTTTATCTCTGCTGCGAGTTATTTAGTACAAGAATGTCGCGTTATAGCTAAAATTGGCAGACAGCTTAAGGTGTACAGGCTCGGTAAAGGTTGCTTTAATGAGGCCAGTCAAGCTGATCAGATCACTGGAATCGCTCCAGGTGTGTGAACTTCTTGATTATAATGTTGTATTGTTTGCAGAAAATTGTGTTGTTGAATCTATCTTTGCAGGTGAGTGGTGGGCTCAAAAGGCAAGCCAGCACCCAGAACTGCAGAGTTTCGCCATTAAGGTTCTGAGCCAGACATGTGAAGGTGCTTCAAGGTACAAGCTGAAGAGAAACGTTGCAGAGAAGCTGCTGCTCACCAAAGGAGTGAGCCGTTGTGAGAAACAGCACTTGGAAGAGTTGGCGTTTGTTCATTACAATCTTCATCTACAAAACTGCAAAGCCAAACTAAGTCATAAGAAGTGAAGAGATTGTGCTGCAGGACTTTTGTATCGACTGACCCGTTTAGCTTTTTTTTGGGTGAAAGTGCATCTTTAGTTCTTTAGGTTCTATGTTCATCAAAGCTCATCTTTTGAGTCATTGCTAATGTAAACTCATATTTTGAATCAATGCTGATGCTTTAGGAAAGTATACACAAGAATCTAACAGGTTTAAGACAAAAAAAATGCTATACAAGACAATTATTTCAAACAAAGTAGCACCATGATATTCTGGGAAAGTTCAGTTGTTTACTCATTGTTTTTTCAAATTTCAAAAATATCAAAATCTTGGAATATTACTACACATTGTCAGCATGAGAAAAACAAAACAAAGGCAAGACAAGAGAATCAGGCTTTCACTAAGCTCTATTCACAAAGCGACAAAGGATGTTGCCTGTTTAAACATGCGTTTTTGCATGTGAGAATGCTTCAATATTTTTTTTTGGTTTTCCCAAGATTGTTTTATTCTTCTCTCTTTTCAGTTTAATATACTTTTGAAATTATTAAGGAAAAAGACATCAAGTTCCAAATGCCCGTGTAGATTGAAAGCTGTGTGTTACAGATTCTCTTCTGTTCTGCTCAACTGTATCTTTGTCTTCTACTTAACTCATTTCTTTGATTCATTATTGGATAATAATAAGAAAAAAATAAGTCCTTTTCTTAGTTAGCATTAACTGTTGACTCACGATAGAGATTTTATTTTGAATTTCAAACTGAGAAACTTTTTTAGATTGGAAAATAAATAAGAGGGTCTATGCTCTTTGTGACACCTAGTACCCTTAAGCCAGAGAGATAGATAGAATACTAAGATTAGTGTGGGAGAATCTAACAGCAGTTTCAGACGAAGCTTAGGGTTTTGAGAAGGTTCGCTTTTGTTCCCACTGTTCTTATTCTCTTCTCCTTGTTTGAGTTATGTTTTGCTGCAGAAATTAAAAAAGATTTGTTCTTTGAAAGAACGACCCACTTGATATGTCTTTAGGGATAGTGTCTTTAGCTTCTTCTTTCTTCATGTCTTCTCTTTCATCAAAGTTTGTTTAATGGATCTTTTATACAAGGCAACAGTACATTCCAAGCTCAAGAGTCTTCATTTTTTAAAGGAAAAGAACAAAAAACAAACACACATTCTTTAAATCTCCAACAATATCTAGAATTGCATGTTCAAAGATTGTATCTTTGTTTAGGTGGTTCATTTCAAAACATTTCAATGTGAAATTTTGACCATGTGTACGTTTAGCTGTCTAGTCATTTTTTTAACAAGACATGTTGCTGTTCTAATTTTCTGTATCTATAATTAGATTTGTCCTTATTAGATGTTCACAGGTGTAACAGTGTCTTGTCATGCCGCTTCATCTAGTACTTTGGACTACATGTGCTGAGAAAATTCCATTATCAAATCTTCACTAATTTGATTACTGTCTTGTGCTTAGCAGACAACCTCATTGGACTTTTCCTCTAAATTGTTACCTCATTTATTATATGAATCTGGTTCTGTGCAGGGATTGTGTCATTTAAGTCTTTTGTACTTGCGAGAAGAAGCTGAAGTACATTTGTTGGAGAAGCTCATCATTTGGTTTTAATGGTATTAACTGCCAAACTCCAGAGACTTAGGTTGTATGACTCTCAAGTTTTAAATCTAAGTCAGAGGTATGAATGTAGATTAAGTCTAGATTGTACCTGTTGAAAGTTTTTATGCAGTTTTTAAACAAACAATAAGAGCTTGTTTGCTGCTTAATTGTGTACAGGGCATAGAGAGATGCCAAGAGTCTACAAGTGGTAAATCTTTTCCATATAGATATCAACTTGAAGAGGATGTGAGCTTCTTAACTCTAAGAAGAATCTGCATTTTCTAAATAAATTGCACTGTTAACAATTCTGAAAGAAGTTTGATGTTCAGGTAAACAGATTGCAACTACAACTCCAAGAAGAAATAGAGCTGCATACTTTCTTAGAGAGCGTCATGGAGAAGGATCCTTGGGAACTCTCTTCTTGTTGTAGTGTTCCACATCCTGTATGCTCCACTCAACTCATGCTATTGTGTTTGCTTTTTGAAATTACAGTTTGTTTCAATGATAAATGTCTGAAAAATTGGGCAGGCTCACGAACTTCTTTCCAATATAGCCACGCTTGAGACAGCAGTCACGAAGCTAGAGCAAGAAATGATGTCACTTAGTATCCAACTTAGCCAAGAACGAAACGAGAGAAGACTAGCTGAATATCATTCGACACATTCAGCTTCTCCACCAGTATGTATCTCATTGTCTTGTTTTTGTTGTAATATATATTGGTGTATAACTATGTCTTAGTTCTGCAGAACTCTTCTTATTCCTTGAGATATTTGAACCATTCGGATTCTGAATTACATCAATCAGCAGAAGACATTCCATGTCGAGACCAAACAGTTCAAAACCAAGACTCTTCATCTGAATCATCTCAGGCAGAATCAACTGTTAAGGTATAAACTTATATTCTTCTTTCCTTTAAACCCTTAGGATCGCAAAGAACAAATGTATCTGACATTCACCACACAAAACCAGAAAACATTGGACCCAAGTAATCAGTTTCTTGAGAAGAGGCTAATGAGAAAGACAAAAGCGAGGAAGCTACCTAAGTTCCTGTGGGATCACCCTAATCTACTGTCTGAAGAAATGGTGAGATGTATGAAGAACATCTTCATGTCACTTGCTGATCAGAAAGTATCTTCAAAAGCATCCTCAAATGTGAGCCAACTCTCACCTGTGGCATCACCACGGGGGCATCTATTAAGCTCATCATCCTGGTGGCCTTCAACAGAACGGTCAAAGATCTCTTCATGGGTGCAAAGCCCCAGATAGATATCCAAAGTAACACTGATGTCTTGGCCACAGGAAACGTCTTTGATCCTTACAGAGTTCGTGGGAAGTTAAGCTGGTCGGATATTGGAAACTACAGTTTGGCGTCCGAGGTTTCTTGGATGTCTGTTGGGAAGAAGCAGCTGGAATATGCTTCTGGAGCATTGAGAAGGTTCAGGTAATAGAGTTTCCTTAAACTTCTTTTAAAGGCTTTTGTCAATCTTATAAAACTACAAGACTCAAAATTTGATTCTGTGAGTAGGACACTGGTGGAGCAACTTGCTAGAGTAAACCCAATTCATTTGAGCTGCAATGAGAAGCTAGCTTTCTGGATTAACGTTTATAACGCATTGATCATGCATGTTAGTGTCTTTTTCTCTTCTACTTATCAAAAACCTTTATGTGATGAATGCTTATGAGAGTTGTCTTCTTTTTATATGTAGGCGTATTTGGCTTATGGTGTCCCAAAAAGCGACATGAAGCTCTTCTCGTTGATGCAAAAGGTTATATATCACTTGAAAGAAGCCTTGTTTTGTTCTTCTCACTATGATTGGTGTTGCCCTTCTCATCTTCTTTGTTGTCTTATCTTGTTCCTTTATGTCTGCTCTACAGGCAGCCTATACCGTTGGAGGACACTCATATACTGCAGCTGCAATGGAGTATGTGATACTAAAGATGAAACCGCCTACACACAGGCCACAAATTGTATATAATCTTTATCTCTGGTGTTCTTTTGTTTGTGTTTTTTTCTGAATCAGTTAACGTTTACTGTCTTCTTATGTGTAGGCTCTGCTTCTTGCCATCAACAAGCTGAAAGTATCAGAAGAACAACGCAAGGCAAGCATTGATAAACATGAGCCTCTTCTCTCCTTTGCCTTAAGCTGCGGAATGTACTCTTCCCCTGCGGTAAACTAACTATCATTCTCCTTTTGTTTTACACAAAGTATGGAATATGACTTTTGGTTCTTCTAGCAGGTGAGGATCTACACAGCGAAAGGAGTGAAGGAAGAGTTACTAGAAGCTCAAAGGGAGTTCATACAAGCATCAGTAGGGCTGAGCAGCAAAGGAAAGCTCTTGGTACCTAAAATGCTCCATTGCTATGCCAAGAGTTTGGTGGAGGATTCGAACTTGGGGCTCTGGGTATCGAAGTACCTTCCACCACAACAAGCAGCTTTTGTGGAACAGTGCATCTCTCAGAGAAGGCAAAGTCTTCTCTCCTCACGTAACTTTGGAATACTTCCCTTTGATTCTCGTTTCAGATATCTGTTTCTCCCCGACAATAACAACAACTCTGCGTTGTAATAACCAACTTTATAAGAAGCAAGAGCCAGAGGAAGCTGTTTCATTAGCATGATCATTTATTGTTTCCAACGTAGCTTTGGTGATTATCAGTGTACATTTTTCAAATAATCTATATGAGAAAAGAAAGCTATTTTTCTTTTCTTTTTGTTTTGGCATGGACTTGTAACTTTGAAGAATCATTAAGCTTCTTATACAAACAAACATACATGATTGTCTTAACTTATCTCCCTACTATCGAATCTTACACAAAAGATCAAAACACGACGTGCCGTTTTTTTTGGGCTCTCTAACGGGACGCAGTTGCATCGCTAAAACAGCAAACGCGACCAATTCCTCTTGAAATATAGATATTTGATATTTCTTGTTATAAGTTTGTCTCTTCAGAGGTTTAACTGTTTTATGTTACAAATGCTTTTAAACTATGATATTATTTTTTATTTGATTTATTATCTAATCCATACTGGTATATAACAGTGTTTACACGAGATTGATGAATAAATGTTTTCAAATGATGAATAATATGATTTATGGTAGTGATCAATACTTCCAAGCATCGTGGCTTGGTATGCCAACGTCGGTTAACTGACTCTCTGAGCTTCCTTCTCCATAGCTCTGTGATTCTTTGGAACTCTTTGTGAGCTGACTTAGCAAAGCTTTGAGAACCATCTGATCAGATTCAGAGGAAGGATTAACAGACAACAAGTTGGGGTCCTTGTAGACCAAACCGATTTGGTTCTGTGACAAATTGGAGAAGCAGGGCACTTGCTGGTTGATGATGTGATGATGATGATCAAAGTTGATGTAAGAGTCCATTGATGCAGAAGCTGTTTGATCAGAGCAGCTTCTCATGTTGTTGTCTTTGTTAACTTCATTGCTCTTCTTGTGGAAGACTCTACACAATACCCATTCTTCCTGTTTTTTTCTCAAAACAAAGCAAATTGTATTTTTTTTTAGTAAAAACAATGTCAAAATCATATGGTTGAGAGTAGATATCTTGTGCCAAGTCAAAGATCATCTTAGGTAAGGGAAACCACAAATAAATATTTTGTAAAATCGTCAGCGATATCCCTTCAAAGATAAAATACATTCCGGTTGAATATGAAACAAAGATAAAAAAAAAAGTCAAAACGGCTGCCATAATTTACGGGATAATATGATTGCGACATCCCTTAAACGCTTGATTCATGCTTAATTTGATATTTATATTCAAGAGACATATAATCTAAAAACTAACCCCAACAAAGTATATTATGGACTTCAAAGCATATAACACGAGTAAATTTAATAATAATTACCTTGGGAGAGTGGTGGATAAAAGTTCCTTGGAGACGAAACTCGTGCATGACCCAATCAGTTTTACGACCTTTAGGGGCTCGACCTCGGTGAAACACAAGTGTCTTTCTCATGCCCACGAGACTACCATTCCTTTGGATTGATCTATCTTTACCGGTTGCTTTCCAATAACCGGTGACCGTAGCCCGGTTTGTTCTTTGCCCGGTTGCGTATTTCCGATCTTTTTGGCTGTAAAAATACCATTCTTTACCTCCTACCCTCGCCGTTTCTGTACAAGTGCAAACGACATTTTATATATTTTAATCGATGTTTTATTAGAAGGTTGACGTTGAATGCTCTTTCTTTTATAGTATTTAATAAATTTTCTACTATATTTATTTGATGGATTATGATAAGACATGAAGAAATGAAAGTCTTTCAGGAATTGTCTTTATCTTTATAATGCTACATTTATACAATAATATTTGAAATGATTCCCATCTATCCGCATCATATCTTAACTAACCAGGTTCCCATTTACCAAGCACCGAATAGGTATTCAACACGTATGCATGATTACGATCATTTTTAATTATACAATACTGATATACTTTTTTAAACAAATAGGTGTATGATTAGCCATTGATAATTATACAGTTAAATAGTTTTTCGCTAGAAAATAGCAAGAAAAGGACTAATCTGCAAGTGGCTAGCAAGTTGAACTTTGTTTTTCTTCTTTGTTTTGTTGGTTTATCAACATATGATGATCTTGTATTCGGAATATGGAAGAAACAATTAACAAATCGTGTTGGCGACAAAAGATATGGATTATAACATGCTTAAACTATATATGATTGATGAGTTGAGAGACTTTTTTACACACATAAGCTTCATATTAGTTATGAAAAATAATAAGAATCTTTAAGAAAACGAGAGATGGAACTTAAAAAAGTATTAAAAACTTACGAGGAATGTCCCAAGGCTCGCACTTGTTGAGATCGACTTCGATCAAGACAACTGGTTGATAGAGGCTGCGAACGTTTCTTTTCATTAAGTAGTCGCAGACTAGTTCGTCGTCTCTGGGGTGGAATCTAAACCCAGGAGGCAGCTTAGCCTCGACCATACTTATACTGCCCTTATTCTCCTCTTCCGCTTCCATTTCTATTGATATCTAAAGCAGGTCCTGTTTAATTTATCAACTGATGTTTGAGAGATGGAGAGAGGTTTTAAGCACGAGATAGGAAAGAAGAACGGCGTGGTATAAATAACTAAGAAACCATAAAGTCAACTTGGATATTTTACTCTATGTAACTATAATCTATCAGTCCATAACATAAATGAGGAGGAGTTAGTACGCTAACACGTTTCAGATTCAGTCTATATGCTATTAGAAATTAAGTCGTATTGCTCATAGATACATACATGAATATGAATATGGACACATACTCTTACATATCTGAAAAAATGATTTATTTGTGGTTACACTTGAAAATTAGTCTAAATCTTTCAATAAATCTGGGATATTGTTATAAAAAAAACTACGATCTATCATTTTTTCTACAACCACTATTACATAGGAATGTCAACTATATTTATTTTTCATTTTCTAAAAGAAACTTTAATCTAAACAATATTTTCCAGTTTATCCAAAGTTACAAAAACAAAACATTCTGAAAATTATTTAGAAACCACAAACTAAAACTGAAAATGTTTTCTCCATTCAGAGAATAATATACAACTAATCAGACGATAGCTGGATGATGACTTTATGGTTTTTGCTCAGTTTTTACAAATTGACTTTAGATGTGTGAAATATATATTTACAGAAGCAGTCTAGTTAACAAATGATAATTAAATATTTAATTATTACACCCGGGTGTGATTGTGAACATTAAATATTTGGGTTGTTGAATGTATGGAAGAAATTTATTTGTGTTGTCACAAAACCTGTAAATATTGGTCTGAACAAGCAAAAAGTACAGAAGTAATTACGGGTCGAACCATTTATAGTTTTACCTACAACTTTACGTTTTGATATTCAGGGTTGTCTTTTGCGACTTAAGGCGAATCGATAAATCTATGGAAGACAAAACGGTAGCTTTCATTTGTCTAAATGCCAATGCCATGTTTTTAAGATTGGGAGGAAGGTGGAATAAATATCTTTTTCCTAACCTTAAATTGGTATACTTTTAAAACTACAAATTACCTGATAAAAATACATAAATTCAAATAATTTACTCTTCAAATAAAAGTTATATTATTTTGCTTAACTCAACTCTAAAAAAAGTACAAGTTTATAAGTCAAAAAACTTATTCTCTCTCTATTTAAAAATGATCTATGTTTTAAAAAATGTTTTAAAATACTTTTTAATACATTTTTGTTAAATAATAATTTGAAATTTCAAATAAATTTGTTTATTAAATTTTAATTGGATAAAAATTACGTAAATAAGTAAATACAAAGTAATGCATTTTTAATCAATATTAAAAAAAAAACAAAAAACAGAGGGAATATTAATTAAGAACAGAGAAATTAACACATTATATTGGACTGGACGTAACATAAAATCTTTCATCTTTGGAGAATATAGGTTGTGACTTGTGAGGTACAAGGAAATTTTCATATTTACCACATTACTTATATCATTATCACTTTTATTTTCGTTAAAAGGATATTTTCACAAATACATTTTTTGTTAAAAAAAAATTCTTAAATTAATTAAAATCATAAATTTCATATTCCAAAACTTTATCTTATTCTTCAACTTTAAACTATAAGTATTATATTAATTAACCATAAAATTATAAGTGTAATTTTTTTAAATTAGAGTAAAAATGATTAAAGTAAACATAAAAATGATAGTGATAATTAGAGGTCATTTGTTCAACTGAAAACGATTCTGATCACTGTGTCAGAAGTCCCTAATTCGAGTGATCGATGGGACGAAAAATGATAGTGACAATTAAATGTATCCAATGAATCATCGAAATTTGGTGTCATCTGGTAAAAAAACATACAAGTGTGAAGTTTAATTTATAAGACTAAACTAGTTTTCTTGGTAATCGCATATCTCTTCACATAGTATTGAAGATACTGACGGACGTGTGTACGAATCTAATCTATTAAAGGGGAAGTACATTTGGTACTTAACCCAGACTTTTCCTCAGTAATTACCAACTTATGCCACTGGCAATAAAACTCAACGTTTTGCTGTTGTGTTTAATAGAGAATCACGTGTCTTTAATAATTATTAACCCATTCAATTACAAAACCATTCCTTAACCACATTTAATTAGAAAACCACTTCACATTTACTAAAAGGTAGACATTTTGTCTTCTTAGTAATCGATTACAAACATTACTAAACATCTACATTACAAAACAATCAAACCATCAATTGCCATTTTGATACTATCTTAGTTCATCTCATCATATTAGTGGTTTTGGTCTGCAGAATAAATAACCAGTTCGTTAGATAGATGAAAATTAATATCATACAATAAGATGTAAATATATGTCATACAATAAGATCACATGCAAATGGACGTTCTTTAATTCAAAATAAAAACTAAGCATTAGTGATTTTCCAAAAACAAAGTTGCCTTAACAAATATATTCCTATATTTAAGCTAATAATCTAATATTGCAAATCACGATCAAACTTTATTATTAACCTCAGCATACTTACCTTCCATGATATATTCCTATATAATAGCAATCCTCTTAATATTTGATATCAATCAACTACCACAAGATCTTTTCTTATCCTAATCTTGCAAATCACGTAAGATGATCCTATCATTAAAACCTATATTCGATAAGCAATATATTAGGAGAAATCTTGGAATAAGATCTTATAGTATATTCCCTTTTTAATACTAGATTTTCACAACTAACTAAATCTTAGCTTTGATATTCGATTCCTAAAACCCTTACCTAAATACCTATATATACCTCTTCTCTTATATCTTCACCCCCATATCATTCTACCAGAATCCTCCAAAAATGTCTGAGCTTACCGTTTTTCATGCTCTCACTGATCTCCGGCCTTTCAAGAACTACTGGCGAGTTCAAGTTAAGTGCTTACATTCCTGGAGACAGAATACCTCTTTTGGAGATACATTTGAGATGGTTTTAGCTGACCAATGGGTAAATCAATTTTTAAAAACTTTATTTTGTTACAGCATGTTAATAAAATGATATTACCTCGCGTCTTATTTGGTAGGGAAACAAAACCCAGGCCTGTTGTAAAACCACCCTCATGTACCGTGTTCAACGTGCTCTACATGTAGGAAAATGGGGAGTCATTGAAAATGTTCAAATTAATGCAGCTGGTGGCAAATATCGAACAACAAGCCATCAATATAAGATGACTATCTCAGATGAATCAGTGGTAAGAAGGTCGGATTTAAGTGATGGTAGTCTCTTCCTTTCTCTTGCCAATTATGAGACAATTTCAAATACGACCCAAAAAGAGGCATCCTACCTTATAGGTATTGTTTAAGTATATGCTTTTTTACTTCTCTTTCTTGACTGTTCGCTGTATATATACAATTATAGAACCTAATATTTTGTTTTGTTTCTAACATAGATGTCATAGGAAGAGTTCATGAGCTTGGTATTGTTCAAACCGTCAAAGCACAAGGACAAGACAGGAAAAGAGTCGAATTTCGGTTACTTGACTCTGAGTAAGTTGTTATAACCTCTATTTTAAACAGTTCATTCTGATATAGTAAGCTTTTTTAATTAACCAGTCTCTTAACAGAGGAAACGAGCTTGCATGTTGTCTCTGGGGTGTTTATGCTGAGCAAATTGAAACCTTTGTTGACGAATTCAAAGATCAAACTATCGTATGTTTGATAAGGTTTGCAAAAGTCAGCTTCTTTAGAGGTATTTTCTACTTGCTTCTTCCTGATTACTAAATAACCCTTTACTTCATATTTTGAAAGCGTTAATTTTTGTTTTACTAGGAGAGGTGCAAATCACCAACGCTTTCGATGCATCAGTCGTGTACCTCAATCCAACTGAGCCGGAAGTTTTAGAGTTAACTGAGAGGTTAGTGTTTTTTAGTTTTTACTTTCATTGTTTATAAATAATCAGTTTTTGATGGTTAGGATTCTTAATTATGTAGGCTGTTAGCTGATCATTTACAACTCTCTCTCACTGAGCAATCTAATGGAAAGAAGGATGGTAAACACATTCAATATGACTGGGATGAGGCTGAGATCAAACCGATTTCAGAAGTTGTTGTCGCAAATAAGGTATATTTGGTTTATCATAACCATTCAGATGTTGTTTTTCTACTAAGCGTGTTTATTGCTATTATTTCCTAACAATTAATATGTTGTTTTCCTTCCTAATCGTGTAAATATTAATATATGTAGGTGGAGATTTGTAAAATCATATGCACAATTGAATCAGTAGACACTGATTGGTCATGGTTTTACTTTGGGTGTAACCGTCACAGCAAACGTGTCAATAAGATACCAAAGGTTAATTATGAAAAGATGACAAAACTTGACAAACCTATGTTTCGTTGTGAAGTTTGTAATGCTAATGTCACTAATGTCTCACCTAAGTAAGTTATTATAATCAGCTTCTTGCAATTGTCTAGAATATTACATGTAGGAGCCTATTTTCTGACATCAAATCGTTTTTGCAATCGTGATTCTGTTCTTAATTAGGTTCAAACTTCATCTGGTAGTGAAAGATGACACACAGACGTGTAATGTGATGTTATTAGGTTCTGTTGCAAAATCCATTATTGGTCATTCAGCTGAGGATCTATGGGATGGTTCTTATGGAGAGGTAAACTTTCATTAACAGTTTACTAAATCACATTTGTTCGGTTATAAAGCTCCTAAACGTTATTAATATTTACCAGATAGATGATCCAGAACTACTACCAGAACCAATATGTGGTTTGGTTGGAAAGTCCTTTTGTTTTGGGCTATCTATATGCTCTGATAATGTCACCAATGGATCAGAGACCTATAAGGTTTTGGAGGTTTGTTCAGGAGATAAAATTCTCAGTATTGAAACCACTTCAGGAGATAAAATTCTCAATGATACATAAAACACCAGATCGTTTTTTATCAGTATATTATCGCTGAAAACAAAAGGAATGAGCACATTAATATCATCGAAAAGTTAGAAGGAAAGAAAAACTTGAGATTCGATTTACCTTTCTCTGTCCAATTAGCTTCATAAAGAGATCCCAAATGTAACCAATTTGAATCCAATTTCACAAACTGTCCATTTGAACAAAGCAAAGATTCAACTGAAAAAGAAATCTCAATTGAAAAAGTAACAAAAGCTCATGTTTCGTGTGTACCTAATCATCTCAATCCCCACTTCTATAGATGATTATTGCATGTGTATGAAAAGAAAAGAAAAAGTAGATCGAAGAAGATAAAGATTGTTAGCATGTTTTTATTTCACCGACTCAGAACTAACACAAAAAAGCAAATGGATTGTTTGTTTTCTTCACTTCACGAAATAAGAGGTTAAACCATCTCTTGCATATTGTTTGTTGGGCCTTTAACAAAGTACTATTATTGATTTTTTACTTACACAAAACCCATACCATATATAATTTATGGTCCATCTACTTAAATATTTTTACTTAACGTTTTTAAGGCCCATATGTAAATTATATGTTATTTTAGTTTGTAATTATATTGAATGGGGCATTTTTATTTGTAAATATTTTTATAGACATTTAAAAATTATATTTTCCTATTAGCATGTATAAGTAATATGTATTTTTCTAATTTTTATAACTAATTTTTAAAATTATATTTTTCCTATTAGTATCATGGTCATTTATTTATTACCTCAAAACAGAAGGAATGTCATAAATAATTTATTACTAATAAAATTAAGACCTTATTTATTTATACTTGAGTTTTAACAGAAGGAATGTCATAAATAATTTATTACTAATAAAATTAATATATGTATGATATCATACGCACAAATATAATATGAATGGATTTAATGACATAAATTAACAACTTAAAACCAAGCCAAATTTCTATCTCTGCTTCATTAAATTTATTTTGCTTCCTAAGTTTAAGCTAACAATATATTATCAATATCTGCTTTGATACTGTAACTAATGATCTTACCTCAAAAGATTTTTGTTCTCATCCTGCGCCATTTCATTCTCTGCACTTCTTCTCATATTTTTTTATGAAAAACAGAGAACGTTTCTTCATCTCCATTCTCCAGTTATGAGCCGGAAAAGAGGAGGCGTTACTATCACACCTGACACTGCAAAAAAAAAATCAACACCAACCTCTTTCTATCACAGCAATAACATCGAACTGAATAAGAGTTCAGCAAAATGCAGCTCAAAGCAGGATGTTCCATTAAGTTCTATTTATTATAGACTTTTCGAAACCATTGAAAATCACCATGTTCCAAACTATACAATTCCACCATCTCAACAGATAAGGATGCTTTCACCTCAAACACCAAGAAATAAACAGAAATGTGTTCTTGGTAAGTGTTAATATTTAATTATGTTGTTTTGAATTGGTATAAAAACGTCAACTTATCTTTATTTTTTTTATGCCAATCTTTCCAAGGTCTGGATTTAATAAAAGACCAAGTGACAGACACCCCAAAGCTCATCAGTTGCTTAACATCATTGTCAAGTAACTTCCATTTTTCTTTAACATGATTTTGGTTTCACCTATTTTTTCTTAAACTCATTTCAACCTATGTTTAATATTATAAACAGAGGATCTACATAAGAAGAGCTTCAACTCTATCAAATCCAAGGGATGCCCAAAACAAAGAAATCCAAATACAGTTCTCAAAGACATTACTAATGTTGCACATTTGCTTAAAAAAAATTCAAACTCAACATCGCCTACATTCATCCCACTAGCTCAGCCCATAGAAGAAGATGATGCATTACTGGGAAATGATTTGTTTGGAGGTAGGGAATCCTTAAATTGCATTCTTTCTACTATTGTTTACATTTATGACTTTAAAGCTATTGATTTCTTTATATACAGGTATAAGTGATACAGATAACCAGCAAGTCTTTGACTGTTCTTCTCTAGAGAATACAGATTCCGAAAATGAAGAATCTGAGTTAGATGATCCTATGGATTTGGAAGCAGAGGTTGGGTTGAACGTCATCACAACTAAGGCACTTAATACCAATTGCTCTGATGGATTAGTCAAAGCACCTAAACCAACCTTCGTTCATTACAATGATGATGGTAACTAAGATAAACTTTTTTTTTAACATACTAACATGCTTACTTACGCCTAACTAACTTAAGTTTTTTTTATCATTATGAATTTTGTAGAATATTTAGATGAAGGTGATCTTGACTACAAATGTGTTCATTGTGGTGCTATCATGTGGTATGGAGAGCAGCTAAATAAGAGGAGAAATGCAAAGAATCCTACTTTTTCATTATGTTGTATGCAAGGTCAAGTGAAATTGCCTTTATTGAAGGAACCACCAGCCGTTCTAAAAAAACTCTTAGAAGAAGACGATCCAAGAAGCAGACATTTTCAAAAACATATAAGACCTTATAATATGGTTTTTTCCTTCACCTCTCTTGGTGGAAAAGTTGACAGGACTTTGAAAAAAGGCAGAGGCCCTGATATGTTTCAACTTTAAGGTGAAAATTACCATTTATTGGGTAATTTAACTCCACCTGATGGATCTGAACCGAAGTTTGGGCAGCTATACATAGTGGACACAGAGAATGAAGTTGAAAACAGAGCTAAATGTTTAAGGTATAACGTTCAATATTCAAATATTTGTTTCTTATATTCAACTAACTAAGATGCCCTTTTTATAAAATAATTTACAGCTCTGCAAAACAGAAACTCCAGGTCAAGAAAAAAGATCATCTCAGGAAAGATATTATTGACACATTGATGAAAATGTTGAATGATGTCAATCCATATGTGAAAACGTTTAGATCAGCAAGAGATCGGTTTAACATAGATCCTGAAAATTCTTTTCATCCGAGGATTGTTAGTGAGAGGTTAAAGGATGGAAGGACATATAACACACCTACTGCCTCTGAGGTTGCTGCGCTGATACCTGGAGATTTTAGTCTTGATATGGACAGGAGGGATATTGTTCTACAGCAAAAATCAGGGAAATTGCTGAGAATAAATGAAATTCATGCTTCTTATCTTGCACTTCAATATCCTCTTTTGTTTCCGTATGGAGAAGATGGATTCAGACTCGGAATAAAGAAAGGAGCAACAGAAAAGACTAAAAAACAGAAGAAGCCTAATATTAGTATGAGGCAATTCTTTGCTTTTCGCCTGCATGAACGTAAGAATGAGTCTCATACTCTGCTACATTCTAGAAGGCTATTTCAGCAGTTTGTGGTGGATGCCTTTACAACTATAGAGTCTAATCGTCTGAGATATTTGAAGTTAAACCAACCTTCTTTACGATCTGATAGTTATGATTCCATTAAAGAATCTGAGAATGCAGGCAAAGTGGATATGAATGAGCAAGGATCAGAGTTTACATTGCCAGCTTCATTTGTGGGTAGTCCTAGATATATGAAGAACAATTACTTGGATGCTATGACAATATGTAAGCACTTTGGATTTCCAGATCTGTTCATCACTTTCACATGTAATCCCAAATGGCCAGAGATCACAAGATATGTTAAAGCGAGGAAGCTAAAAGCTGAAGATAGATCAGACATAATTTGTAGGATTTTCAAGATCAAGCTTGATTCATTGATGGATTCTTTAACCAAGAAGAATATATTGGGAGAGACACGATCATGTAAGTTAATATCGGCTTTAATATTTTAGATGTTTAAAAATTCTTCATATAATATTTTTTATATGATGCTGACTATATGTAAACTGTTTTTTTACACAGCTATGTACACAATTGAGTTTCAGAAACGTGGTTTACCGCATGCTCACATTCTCTTATTCATGAAGAAGATAAAGACTCCTACAACAGACGATATTGACAACATCATTTCTGCAGAGATACCTAACAAAAAAGAAGAGCCAGAACTTTATGAGATCATTAAGGATATGATGATTCATGGCCCATGTGGAAGAGCAAATACAGATTCCCCATGTATGGAGAATGGGCGTTGCTCAAAATCATATCCTAAATCATTTGCTGAGAAGACAAGTATTAATAAAGAAGGATTTCCGGTTTACAAGAGGCGTCAACAGTGTGAAAACTTTGTTCTGAAGAATGGTGTGAGATGTGATAATTGATATGTTATTCCTTATAACAGGAAATTATCTCTTCTTTACAAAGCTCACATTAATGTGGAGTGGTGCAACCAAGTTGGGTCTATCAAGTATTTATTCAAATACATAAATAAAGGACAGGATCGAGTCGCAGTTGCTGTTGAACCGCCAGACCACATTGTTGCAAGTGAGTTAGGAGATGTTGAGATTACTAAGGAAAATCTTGACAAGAAAAGAAATGAACTCAAGGAATTTTTTGATTGCAGGTATTTTTTTTATTTAAGCAGTATATCATTTTCTTAACTAATGTGCGTTTTTTATGATTTCAAATTTCTTTTGCAGATACGTTTCAACATGTGAAGGAACATGGAGAATCTTCAAATTTCCTATTCACTATCGATCAACTGCTGTTGAGAAGCTTAGTTTCCATCTTCCAGGAAAGCAAGTTGTGACATTCAAAGGAAAAGATAAACTGAAAGCAGTTGTCAGTCGAAAGCTCATTCAGAATACAATGTTTTTGGCGTGGTTTGAGTTGTGCAAAATTGACTCCCTTGCTAAAACATTGACCTATGCTCAAATTCCAAACTTTTTTATTTACGATAAAAAGTCAAAGAAGTGGAAAAGACGGAAACGAGGATTTGCTCTAGGGAGGATTAATTATGCTCCTAGGACCCAGGAAGATGCTTATTTCTTGCGTGTGTTGTTGAACATTGTCAGAGGACCCACCAGTTATGAGGACATTAAAACTTATCAAGGTGTTTTATATCCAAGCTACAAAGAAGCATGTTATGCCCGTGGGTTATTAGATGATGATCAGGAGTACATTGATGACATAGTTAGAAGGAGTTTTGAAAGCACTGAAAGTGAACTACGGAAAGTGTTTGTTATGATGCTTATGAGTAACCCTTTATCTAAGCCAGAGACAGTATGGGAAAACACTTGGCACTTTTTGTCTGAAGATATAGAGCATTCCAGAAGAAGAAATTTTAATAGACCAGGTTTGTTGCTTACTTTTTTCCAGATATTGTTCTAAAATTTTAGAGTTTTCTAAGGTGTTGTAATTTAAAATTTTGCTTATGTGCCTATTTTTTTGTGTTTATTTCAGGTCTATCTTTAACTGATGATGACAAAAAGAAGTATGCTTTACTAGAGATTGAAAAAATTTTGAGGCGGAATGGTACTTCTTTAGCAAGGTTTGAATCTATGCCTAAACTACCAAGGACAAGTAGTGACGATTCTAACGTCTTGATCCTAGACGAACGCAGCTATTGTCGTTCCTCTTTGTTGGATACTCTTGAAAGAGATATTTCGAAGATGACTAGCGAGCAGAGAAAGGTATATGACGAGATTCTTTCAGCTGTTAATAAAGGCGATGGTGGCATGTTTTTTGTTAGCGGTTTTGGTGGGACTGGGAAAACCTTTCTGTGGAAATTGCTTTCTGCAGCTATAAGATCTCGGGGAGATATTGTTCTAAACATTGCTTCAAGTGGCATCGCATCGTTGTTGTTGCAAGGTGGTCGGACAGCTCATTCCAGATTTGGTATACCCCTAAATCCTGATGAGTTTTCCTCAT